>JAHBCN010001753.1:107159-377375 GCA_019359885.1 Listronotus oregonensis | reverse complement strand
TAATTGTTTTTAACTATTTTCGTGCTTTATTTAATAAATTTAAAATATTCCTTCGTGGCTTTGCTATTTGATTACTAAATTTATTAACTGTAAAAATTATTGATTTTTTAATTTAGAATCGATTAAAATCGAAAGAATCGATTCTTGCTCTCGATTAATTGATTCTTGGAATCGAAAAATATTAGAATAAAAACGGAATCGAGATTCGATTCTTTAAAAAATCTTTCCATCCCTAATGGCCAAGCGACAAGGCTACCTCTTCGAGCATATACCTACCTAAAAGCAGCCTTGCCGCTCAGCATTTTGTGTCCGGTCTTGAACTGTCAAGAACGGTTCTACAAAATGATTAAGAAACACGTATAGTGTCATTCCCGCTGTTCTAGAGCGTAAAAGAATACACTTGGTGCGTTCTGTTGATTGATTGTTTGTTCCGTTTGTTGGCTTTGATTTCTTCCAGGAAATCGTTCGCCAGCTCTCCCCTTTCCAGACACGCGTTGCAGGCAACGTGAGCTTTCCCAGGCTTTGTCAGTGGAATCTCTGGATTGTCGGGCTCGAAGCCCCCGGAAATTCCGAAATTTTCACAAAACTTAAAATTTTCTAAAATATTTTCTTATCGGTGCAAGGCAAGAGTGATAAACCTAACAAGGAGTGCTCGATCCCATTTAAGCCCATATAAACCAATTTAAATGTCAATTAGGTATTTGTGACGTAATCTGTTTGCCAGTTTGTTTTGTTCACAAGTAATATAAAGTCTTATTTTTTAAAAATATTATACATTACAGTTCTAATAGTAAGTACATATCCAAAATAGTTTTTAAAAGTTGAATATTTAACAAAAATTAATAAAATAAATCTGTCTTCTGGGGAAAATGGGCAAACGGGTGACGTCCAAACATAACCTATATCTGCGGACAAATAATAAAAATCGAGCACTCCTTGTTAAGTTTACTACCCTTGGGTGCAAGGCACAAAAAATGGACGTCCGACCAGGAAGACTGCTACTGGTATCGCGCATAACCGTTTTCTGTCAGTACTGCTCCTTCCTGCTGAGCGCGCAACCATCTTCCGCCATTAGGAAAATTCCTCGTGCGTGGGGCTCCCAGAAAGAAACAGATATAGGAATCATCGCTCACAGCGCTTAGCCCCAGAAGAAGGACTCCATCGTTTGGCTTGAGTTTCTTCTTGATCCCCGATGGTAAAAGCCGTTGATACAGCTCCTTCAGCCGCCTTCCCGGAAAAAACTATGTAGTTTTTTTATCGCGAGCACTTCACTGATCGGAGGTCAAATAGGAACTGTGCGTTCTGTTTAACAAACAGACCATTTATTTGTAATTTGACAGTTGCAGTCATATTTGACAGTTGAAAATTTGTTTTGTTGTTGAGTTTGTTGTATAAAGTTTTTATTAAAAAACTTACATATAAAACAAACAGAAATATTTTTATTTATAAATAAACTTATTGCTTATTGAATCCGTTAAAGTAATTTAAGCAGCTAAGAATTATTGACTAAAGGATCATTAGGGGTTAATACGATTTTTATTGTGATGACTCAGTGTATCATCAGCCCTTATCATTTTTATTTTTCTTATTGGGAATTATTTAGAATTTAGTTTTTCTAAGATGTTAATTCCGGGCGTCAGGATAGTACGAGGCCCCGATTGGAATTGGGGTAACCAAGGTAAATTTGATTTTATTTTATTGTTAATGTTATTTTTTTTAATGTCCCATTAAAAACCAGATAGAAAAAGGGGTTAGGTATTAGGTTACCAACAATATTGACTAAAACTTTCCACATCTAACCATTTTTCTATCTCTGATAGTGTTGCCTAAGTACAGCAAAAGAAAATATTAGATATCTTCTTAAGAAGAATACACTTTTCTGTGGCATTCCCGAGAATGTATTGATGTGATATTAAAACCCAGGCAAGGATCTAGACTTACTTCCAAAAAATTCTATGAACCCACCATTTCCATTAGAAATCTCTCCCAGACTGAAAACAACTAGGTACATTTTTTTTGACTTGCTTAATGAAAGTTTTTTCGTTTAAAACAAATAATATATGCTTCAACTTTTACACTTACAGTCATAATAAGATGTTGCAAGCCTTTATCTGAGTTTTCTGGAGTATTATCAATCAAGCACTGCTTAGTATTGGATTAATGGCCGGTTGCAGTAACACTTCTTGCGCCACAAGTTGTTTTTAAGCAATAACTGTCCCTTAAGTTTTTTTTTAGGCATTAACTGTTCCTTAAGTTTTAAATGTTTCTTGCACTAACTGAAATTGGTCCTTAATGGTCCCTTAACTTTAAGTTCAGGATTTTCTGTACTTAATGATCCCTCAAGTAATTTGAAGTTGACATTTGACAAATATTTTGTTTATTTATTTTTCGTTTGTAGTTTCAAATAATTAATTTGGTAAAAATTATGTAAAAACGGAGTTTTTAAACAATGGTGGTTTAGATTGTGATATTATAAATGTGATGTTAAATAGATTTCCAAGAAGAATGTCGAAACAGTGAATTTTAATTACTTATGCCATTTTTCAGGTTTATTTACCTTTTTTTATTTTTTGGGACATTGCTCTGTTATTTTTAAAAGGAACCGTCTTGACGAGATGGATAATCTTACATTTTTCTAAAGGTACAAATTAACGAAGCCAACATTGCTCAGCTTACTTAAGCAAATTGTAGATGAGCTTCAGTTTAAACATGACAAGTTTGAATTAGCCCCTAAATTTTAGGTATTTACTTGTAAATTAGGATTATTTAAATTGGTTTACATTAAATAATAAAAGTTTTTTTTTCAATTATGTGATTTTATCTCATATTGACAATAATTGTTCCCTTTCTATGGCCGTAAAGAAAGGCTTACTTGATCTTTCTTTTCCTTATTGTTTTAAATTGTACAACAAAAAAATCACAAGCTAATGACCGATTTTGTATTGTAATGTCTATAAAATGAAGAAAAAAAAATTGTTTTAATTATTTACAAAGATTCAAGTCATATTACTACTGTCATTTAATCACACACAAGCTAGAAAAGAAAAGATCTAATATCAGTTAATTCTGAATATTTGCATTGTAAAGGCCAACAATAAAAAAGAAGAATGATGCAACATTGCCGCCTTTCTAAGTTCTCTTAGTTAAGTTGCAATAAAAATCTAATGGTGAAAGCGAAAACAATTTAAGTTACCCTTAATTTTAAGAACTTCTTAATAAAGATCTACTTAAGATAACTTTGGTGCAACCGGCCATAATACATTTACAAAATGGTTAATATAGATAAAAAAGAAGTGTACCCGAGAGTGTACCCAATATCCACCCTCACGCCACACTCACATATCAATAGTGTATTTGTGTAATTTGATCAAAAAAAAAATCATGTTAAAAAAATTGCTCATCTTGCTATTTTAAAGTAAAATTTTTTGTCAAAATAAGGCTTAATTTATATTTCCTTTATTACTTGACCTATCAAACCTGTTTATATAAACTCCCTGAAGCCATTCCATATTGTATAACAAAGTTTTTGAACAAAATTGGTGGAGATTGAACATCAGAAAATGGATGCTCTTTTTGTTTAAATATTCCAACAGAGATTCCAACTTTTAAGTGTTAGCTTGATGAAGTACTGTTTGATAATGTAAATGTCAACAATTCACAGGTTAAAAAATATCTAGGACTTTATATAGATGAAAAGTTAAGAACATTACATTGCAAGTCTAAACAGAAAGCTGTAATCTGTCTTGAGAGTGGTTGCAAACCAATTGGATGTAAGCTTGTTAGAAATCTTGCGCTTATAGATTTGCATTTGCGTAATGGTATTTGGTTTCGGGCTCATGCTCTGATACCCTGTTTAGATCAAAGTCAAAGTCAGATATTCTTTTTTGTTATAAGAAAAAAAAATCTCATTAACAAAGATTATAAAAATTAACACTAAAACACCAACAAGTTAACAATAATATTAAAGTTAAAAATACTTTCAAGATAATTTTAAAATTATTTCTATATACAAACTGTTTATTTAAACACTTAAGATACCATGGATTTGTAACATAATAATATTTATATTGTTTGTACATGAGTGTCCGCTTTTAAGCTTCCAGCAGGCCAACTGCCATAATTAGGTATAGTTGTACGCATTTATTATTATTAATAAGAAATCTGATAATTTTTTATTTTACTTAGTTCAAAGACAATAAAAAACTAAATAAATAGAGAAACAACAATCATAAATTAAAAGTCTTAATCAATATTAGTAATGTTGTAAAATATTAAAACAGCACACTTACAAGAACACAAAAAAATTAGGGTCAAATTAAAATAAAAGAAAACAAAAAACACATTTATAAAACAAAGTCAATTAAAAACAATCGAAAGGTATCATTGTAGTACTCCTGCAGGTTGTAATATGTTTAAATAATCTTAAGGATATAGTAGTTCTCAGAGACTGTCTTAATGTTCTGCTTCAATTTATCCACATCACGGCCATGCCACAGAATGGTTGCGTCGTCAGCAAACATAGTAAACTCACCCGATATGGGTAATTTGGCAAAACCATTGATTGATCCATAGACTTCAAGCTTGTTCAGCAGTATTCTGCGATCTACACAGTCAAATGCTTTAGTGAGATCACAGAATACCGCCGAAGCAACCTCACCATCATTCAGGCTCTTAGGAAAAGAAAAAATTGCATCACAAGAGCAAGTAACACAATTATAAGTTTTTTGATAATTTTTGCCTCAGTATCTCCCCTCTTTGAAAAGTTGAATCACTGTTGCCAATTTTAAAGATGATGGAATCACAAGTTGCAATAGATGGTGGTTCAAAGGGATGCAATGCATTTTTTAGAACATTTTTAGTCAGTTGGACAGTATTTGGTTGGGCGTTATTGTGCAGCCGATGACATTCTTAATTAAATGGTTGTTTTTTTTTAACAAAATGCAAGTTAACTTTTCAAGTGAGCATGTCAGAATATTAAGAGGAATTAATAATATGTCATTCAAGAGAACATCCTCGCTATTCCAAATGACGGTAGTCATTAATTTACAGGTTGAAGGTATTAATTTGTATTTTTCAGTTAAGGGAAGTTGGGTGGCGCCACTTCCCTTCTTTTTAATTCTTGCGTAAAATGGTAAACCTATGTTTTGACGCAGCTTAGTAAGGAATTTAAAAATTATTCACTTTTTCGAAATTGCAGCTAGGACCATTTTTTTGTTTCTGAGAATAAAATTCAGGGTCATATTTAAACCTCCTTTATAGCTACTATTAAAAACAGTAAATATATGATAATTCACATATTACTTACATTACAAATGTGTTTTTAGTTTATTAATTGTAGGGTTAATATATATATATATATATATATATATATATATATATATATATATATATATATATATATATATATATATATATATATATATATATATATATATATATATATATATATATATATATATACAGGGTGCCACAGATTCGAGTGCATGCATGGGGATTCGGAAACCGTAAGAGGGAATCGATCGTTAAATTATGAAAATTGCACATTTAGGTGGCTAACAACATGCCGATTAGAAAGTAGTAAAATTCCAGTACTTGAGATATCCGAAAAACCGAAAATTTGCTGATTTGGTTTTTATTTTTTCTGACGTTATTTAAAGAGATATGGAAAAACAAAAGACACTTTCTTATTGCCACTTTTTAAGCTCTACAAAACAGCGTTGAGAGATTTTCCGTACAGCACTTCAAGTTAAATCTGCAAAATTATTCGTAATCAAATTTGAAGAGTGTATACTTATGTTTTTGAGGTCGCTGAGTATGAGTCCGTGGTCAAGTCTGGCAAATTAAACCTTTAAATTTCTCGTGAGCGTGACCCAATAAGGTAAAACTGATTCATATTCAGCGACCTTAAAAAAATTAGTATACACTCTTCAAATTTGTTGCCCTTGACCCTGACATGATGGGGTCAAACTGACCCCTGATTCGGATTCAGCGACCCCAGAAACATAAAGATTCCATTTACAAATCTTTCGGAACTTTAGGTCATCATCAAGGTCATTTTACTGCAAAATTAATCGCATCCAAAGTTGAAGAATGTGTACTTCTTCTACTGTGAGTTCCCTAAATCCGATTCCTTGGTCAGTTTGAGCTCCATCAAATTTGGTTGCGATTTGACCTTGAAATGCCAATGACCCTGACCTAATGGGGTCAAACTAACCACGAATTCGGATTCAGCGACCCCAAAAACATTAAGATACCATGGGAAAGTCTTTCGGACCTTCAACTTTTTTTTTTTGGTGAGCTGTGTTATTGTTGCAATTATCTAAATACTAAGTTTAAAACCTAAGTAACCTATCAGAACTTACTTTTTTAGGTTTCCTACTGAAAAACCAATAAAAGGTAGATTTTTTTACTAATTTTTGTACCCCGTTTATTTGTATATTTAAAAAAATTATAAATATTTTTTTGTTACTTCCGAAGTATTTAAAAATAAATTAATCTTTTAAATTTATTGTTTTATCATAAAAAGCCTAAATCTGTTAGTTTTGAAAGGCCATTTAAATTGCCAACTTCGGAGCTTGCACATATATCGTCATTGACAGAAAGGTCATTTTCTTCAGTAATGTCTATATCAAGATCTAACGAATTTGGGGAATTAAATGTAATATCTTTGTAAAATGTATTATTTTTGACAGGTTTCCCATTCCCAGCAGTACCTTTCCACTGTTTAAGGCCCGATTAACAGTATTTTCAATAAATTCATTCATCTTAGATACGGATGCACACGAGTTGTAACACCCATTCTTGAAGTGGATTGCTCTCGTGGAAATATAAATTCATCTGATACGTCATTTAAAATGTACTGCAAATTGTGAATTCTTGTTACCCTGTTATTTAGCATACTAAAATTCACAACAGTGGAGTATAATACAGTCTTTAGTAAACGAGCTAAGCGGAATGTTTGCTCACGAGGTTGGCTCTTGTACATCCAAGGAACAAAACTACTTTCTTCTAAGTTGGAACCATCTCTATAAAGTCTAACAAGCTTTATTAATGAGTGAGCGTTTATTTCTATGCATAAATATAAAGAACAGTTTTGAAATAAAGTTTTTATTGAGAGGATTATTATTTTCTTTTAACCATGCTCTCCAAATTCGTAACACAAACACAAAATGCCACATTAAATATATCCTTTCTTCAGTTATATGTAGTAGCAAAAAAGACTGCAGTATATTACTAATCAATTTTAAGTATAGTTATGTTGATTTTTTTTCAGGAACATACTTAGATACACTCAACAACTCTACCGATCGAAAATTCATTTTATCTTCGGAATTGATATCACTTTTTTCTTATACAATACGACGGCTTCTGGTCTCTCGATTTTTGTGGGTTGTTTCTTTTTTCCGTTTAGGACGTTCTGCTAGTTTATAGGGGTAAATAGGTTTGATCACATTTAGTAGCTACACCTCGGGACCATGGCCAAAGCGGTCTCATTGTAGAAAATCTTTTTTGCCGGGTATACTTATCAAGAACTTTTTCAAACATGAATCCGCCCATAATGTACAACGTATTTAAAAATATGTTGTTTGGAATAAACCACTTTTATTAAAAGGTTATATTCAAGATATTTTAAAGAACACGGAATAAATTTTGTTTGTTTAAATAATTATAAGTTGATGTTTTATAGGCGAGAATTTTTTTTAAAATCTGACACAGAAAAAGGGATTTTTAGAAAACTAGCCATTTCTGTAATTTACTGTCACAGTATACAGAAACAATAATAAAAAATGCTTTATAAACATAGATGTGTTACCAAAGATAAATTTAAGATTAAATTAATAAATATTTAATACCAATACATGTTTAGTTTTAATTAACTTATCTAGAATATGTACTAAATCTTAAAATATTTAAATTAAATACTAACACAGCAACTATGCCCTTGTGAATTCAAATCGCAAATGCAGCAAGAAAGGAGGAAATATGCAATAAGATAGCAAAAGATTTCCACAAAATGGTTAAAGACTTCCTTAAAATATCGGGGATTTCCAAAGACATCCTAAAGATTTCAAGGGATTTCCCAAGATGCCCTAAAGATTTCAAGAGATTTCCTAAGATTTCCTTAAGATTTCATAAGCCAAAGACTTTCCCGATTTCAAAGGATTTCCAGGGATTACCCAAAGATTGCCCTTTAAGTGTACAAAGACATCCCAAGACATCCTGCAGTGGTTTGCCCCTCGGTCATTTTCATTCTGAATGTGGTAGAAACTGTTTTTTCAACTAAATAGAGCGCCGTGTTCTTTGTAAATTCGTAGACCTGCGTAAATATTCTATCCGGAAATCTAAAGGGTTTCTGCTACTTATTTCAAAGCACTCTCCTTCCGCGATAAAATTCAATATTTAATCCTAAAAAATGTAATTATTATTAAGCGACATTTCGAATCAAGATTTGTTTCCTTATAAATATTTTTTTAAGTTACTTATAATAGGATAGAAAATGTTAAATTTAGGATTTTAAAACATTTTGAGTTTTCGGTAATTTTGCAAACACACCATAACTTATAAACCTTTAAACATTTAACATCTATTATGTAGAGAGTATCCGGTTATAAATATGTACCCCCCATTAACTTTTTTAATGTTTGGGAAAAACGACTTCAGTATTAAAGTTTAATGTTTCAAAATATAAAAAAACTTCCTTAAACTTGTACAGGGTGTTTCAGAAAGTCTGGACGTGGTCCTACTATCTTATTTTAAATGAGTCCCCTATTTTTTTATTTAAGATTTGCATTCTCCTTGAAATTCTAAACATTTTTGATGTAGCATACCCTATGTCTGATTTTAATAGTTACATCACAAAATGCAAAAAACCGTAAGCATTATTATCATTACCACGCGATATCGCTACGTTTGTTGATTTTATCTATTAGCCATAAAATTTGACATATATATCTGTCAAATAAATACATTTAGACCAAATTTAGTTACTTACTAATTTATTTTCAACTCTTTCGCAGCCATACACTCGCCTATATTCCCTTTGAGCCCCTTTTTGATTATAATTATTCTTTACATAAAATTTATAAATGTCTTTCTTTCTTGTTCAGCATAATCCATAGTTAAGTAATATTTTACCAAATAATTAATTCAAACTAATTTAAATATGAAAGAAAGTCATTTAATGGACATGGCTACTTGATGAAATGAATAAACATATGATATAACATGATATTTTTTTGTATTTTGCGATGTAACCATTAAAGTCAGACATAGGGTATGCTACATAAATTTCAAGGATAACGCAAATCTCAAATAAAAAAATAGGGAACTTATTTAAAATAAGAAAGTAGAAACACGTCCAGACTTTCTAAAATACCCTGTATAGGTAAAAGAAAGTTTTTTAAAAATTTTATTTTGAACTACTAATTTTTATACCGAACTCGTTTTTCCCAAACGTCAAATATCAAAGTTAATGGGGGGTTACATTTATAACCGGACACCCTGTACATACATTTATTTAATAGTGTCTATCCTGATTTTCATCTTGTATTGCCGCTGAGGTTAAACGAGAATTTAGAATATAAAACTGAATGTTGTAAGACGGCCTTTTTCAGCTCTCTTATAAAAAGTAATATTGAAAATTGTTCTTAAACATTTTGGTCCATCGGAATAGCAAATATTCAACATCCAAGTCTCGAAGGAATTGACCATTTTCTTAATAGACAGTTTCCAGTATTCACGTAAATAAGGCTAATTATCTCATGAAAGTTTGTACAGTGCTTTCATTTCAAAACGAACCACTCTAAATATCTTTAAAAAAAAACACTCACCAAAAAAACAAAGAAACACGTCGATTTAGATATACAGGGGGAAGTTTAATTTCGTATTTGATAAAATTTTATCGGTCACCTCCTAACCTCCAGTTAACCTCACTTTGATATGTCAAATGGCAACCCCCATAGTGTGACACATCATTGTAAGCGGCATGAAATTTGCTATCCAACAGTACTAAGAAACTTTAAATCGATGGACGTAGAAGCGACTTAGAAGTAAAAATGTGTGTTAATTAGTTTATCGTGTTCAAATAATTTATTTTATCAAATGCTCAAAATGTGCGCCGTTATTGGCGAGACAATAATAAAGTCTGTTTTGAAATTCTTCGCGAACCTTTGGGGAAAGTTTGTCTGGTAATACCTCTGCATTCTACTGTAATTCTACATTTAAGTTCTTGAATATTTGCAGGTGGCGTTTTGTACACTTTTTTAAATAACCCCAGAGGAAAAGTCTAGAGGAGTTAAGTCTGGAGACCGTGCTGGCCATTCGATGGCACCTCGTCTGCCTATCCAGTGCCTGGAAACTGTTCATTGAGCCACTCTCGAACTGCTAAAGCATAGTGGGGAGGGGCTCCATCTTGCTGGAAATGCAAATTATTTTCACTGAGTTCCATAGCACCATTTTCATCCACCTGATTTTCCAAAGATTGGACGATAGAAGGGTATATCGCATTTTCCAAAAGGTTCAGATACAGTTGCTCAGTTAAATTTTCTTCCAGAAAGAATGGCCCGATAATTTCGTTTCCATAAATACCTGCCCAAACGTTGATCTTCTCTGGAAATTGAGTATGTCCTTCCTGAAATATGTGCGGATTTTCATTATCCCAATATCTGCAGTTATGTCTATTAAGAATTCCATTTAAGAAGAAAGTTGATTCGTCAGAAAAGCAGATATTTTTGATCAAATGAGGGTCTTCGTCAATTCGCTGGCACATTGATTCGCAAAATTCTATTCTTCTATCATAATCGTCTTCGTTGAGTTCATGAAGAATTTGTATTTTGTATGGAAAAACTTATTCTTTTTCAAAATTTTGTGCACGGAACCCGTAGAAATATTGGTCAGCTTAGAAACTTTTGGAATAGACAACGTCGGATCTATTGCGAACTGTCCTAGTACCTCAACCTGGCGTGCTTCGTCTAAAACCCTTTCATTAGTACTTTTCTTGTTGCATACAGATCCAGTTTCTTCAAACTTACGCACCAATTCAATTACATATTTATGCCCCACGTTTTTATTTTGATGCCTCTCATTGAATACTCTGGCGGTTCTACGCGCGCATCGATCTTCAGCCCCATATAGGAAAATTATTTCTATTCTCTCTGCTAGAGTATACACCATTTTAAAATCAAGATTCTTAATTTTAAACTAACGATGTCAAAATGACAATCCTAACAGTAATATTTAACTGGTTCCTAAACGTCTTAAAAACTTGTGCTATTGCAGTGTTTTGCTGTAGCAGGTAACACAAAAAATAATAATTGGAATGAATGCACACTAAAATAGTCTGCAAGGAATTTCAAAACAAGCTTGTCTCGCCAATAACGGCGCACATTTTGAGCATTTGATAAAGTAAATTATTTGAACACGATAAACTAATTAACACACATTTCTAGTTCTAAGTCGCTTCTACGTCCATCGATTTAAAGTTTCTTAGTACTGTTGGATAGCAAATTTCATGCCGCTTACAATGATGTGTCACACTATGGGGGTTGCCATTTGACATATCAAAGTGAGGTTAACTGGAGGTTAGGAAGTGACCGATAAAATTTTATCGATACCACTACGAAATTAAACTTCCCCCTGTATATCTATTAATCGACGTGTTTCTTTGTTTTTTTGGTGAGTGTTTTTTTTTTAAGATATTTAGGGTGGTTCGTTTTGAAATGAAAGCACTGTATATTATGTTAATTATGAATTTCTTATTTTTAAAAGATGGAGGAGAGGGGCATGTTGGGACGGTATGTGAAATTGGCAAATCTGGTACAGCTGGTTCTCCTGATAAAACCGTAGTGGTACAGTGGGATGGTGGAACCAGAACTAACTATCGAGTTGGTTATATGGGAAAGTATGACTTAAGGGTTATTGACAATGCACAAATAGGTAAGTATTTTTTTTATCAAAGACAATAAAAAACTTTTATAGGATAAGTAGTGTAGTGATACCAATAATTTGATTTAGGTATGTTTGTATAACAACATAAAACATTAAAATCGTAAATTTTATGCAAATCTCTCATTAGGTCAGTGAGGTTTAGCAATACAGGGCAAGGTTATTACTGAATGGGTATCTGCAGGTAAATACTATGTGCCCTTGTTTGTGATCCAGATTCGACAATAAATTGTGGGTCCTTTGTGAATGACAATACCCCGACGTCCTGATTCTCAATATATTTTTTTGCTTGAAATTCGTGTAATTTTTACAGAAAAGACTCAAGAAAGCATACATTTCCTATGAGCAGTGTCGCCGGACCATAGCAGAACCTGGGGAATGTCACCTAGAGTCACCCTATGGATCTATACGGCCATCATAAGACCTATGCTAACCTATGGTGCTATCGTCTGGGGACAGAAAGCCCAGCAGACGACAGTCATCCGAAAACTGGACCAAGTTCAGAGAATGGCCTGTCTCAACATCACTGAAGCCATGAGAACAACACCAACTAGGGCCATGGAGGTAATCCTAAACCTCACACCCCTTGACATATTCGTCAAGGAGGTTGTTGTGACGGTTATGCTGCGCTTCCGCACTGTTGGTTGGTATAATGCCCGATGTAGGAGTTGGCGCATAGAGACGTGGCTGGTGGATTGAGGCGATAGATTCACTTCCACTACTGCAAGTGAAAGTCGTTTTTAACAGTTGTTTTTAACAAACCCTACACGCTCGATGCATGAAACTCTCCTGGCATCAATAAATCAACTTTCGGCAAATTAGAGCAATCTGCTTTAGAAAATCCTTGTTATGATTTTTGGTAACTCAAAACTAAGCAACTGATGTCTGGGAATCAAAAAATACTTGATAAAACAGTGAAGAAATTGTTGAAAAACAAACAACAAAATGACGTTTACACAGACATGACGTAATTCGCTCTGATTAATGTTCAAGTTATCATGGCAGACTCCTTTATTTTCTAGTTTTATTTTATAAAAATAAATATCAATATCTAATAAATTCTAAAAATAGAAACGTTTTTTATAATCCATAAATCTCGTTTTATGTGATAAATAAAAAATATTAGTAATTTCGGATGTTGTCATAATGCCTATTATGTCAGTTTTTTTGGTTGTAGATCCTTAACAAAAATATTCTCTTTTGGCAGAGAGTGATTGACAAAAGTCACTACCGGAATATGGCGCGCTTGTAGAATTTGTACTACTGAATATGTCGTATGAAAATGTTTAATATTTTCTTTTGAATAAAACCTTTATTAAAACATTTTTTTGAAAAAATATTTAATTATTAATAATTAAACTTTAACACAAAGAATACAAATATAATAAATTATTTTTTTTTTTTTTAAGTTCAAAGCAGATCTTATTTTTAGGTGTTAAGCATCCTAATATTGTATGTGATAGTTGTGATAATCAAGGAATCAGTGGAATGAGATACAAGTGTACAATTTGCTACGATTTTGACCTGTGCTACATGTGTTACCATGGTGGAAAACACGATCTTAATCATGCATTTAAGAGATTTGATTCGGCAACGTCTTTAGGGTAGGTCTAACAATACAACAGCTACACAAAAAAAGTTGGGTATACATTTATTAATATAATACATTTATTAATATAATACATCTATTTATTTTACCTACTTATCATGAATTCGAAGTCTGAATTTCGCTTGAAGGCGCCATTTTTTCTTAACCCCAAAAAACTGGATTAGTTTTTTTTACATCCAACTTTACATTTCCAAATCCACGACCATAGTTAAGGTAGCATATGTAGTTTTTTTTATAACCTTCAAAATCGGGCTAGAAACTTTTTTTTTAATTCTGACCCAAATTTTGTATAGTGGTGTTTTTTGGTCACTAATAACGAATCTGAAGTCCTATTCTAAAATTCGAGATGGCGGATCCAAAAGTGGTTTTTCAGCGGATTTTAACCCAAATTTTGTACAAGGTGGTTTTTGAGGTTGATGAATTTTAATCTGATGTGAAATTTAAAACATTTATGACGACAGATCCAATATGGTGGATAAAATAAGCAAAAAGAACAGATTGAAGACAAATTTGATATATGCTAGTTTAGGTAAAAATTGCAGCATTTTAGCAATTAAGCAAATTAAATTAGTATTGTGAAATTATTAACACATACTACCTAAAACTCTTGGCTAAAAAAACTTAAGACGCACAAAAGATAAAAAAACAGACTAAATTAATAAATACACAGATCATAAAATTGTAATTTAAAATAATACATAAAAAGTTATACAAACAAAGCTTAAATCTTCATTATAAAATTTCCCTGTAATGCTTTACTCTGCAAAACAATTTTACATATGTTTAAAACTTTTATTATTTTTAATATCTCTGCACTCTCTTAGAAGATGGTTGTAAATCATTCGGGTCTCGTAAATCTTGTAAGTTCTTAATAAGAGTTCTCTTTGGCATTGGCAACCTCAGCTCGTCATTGTTTCGAGTGTAATATTTACTCACGTTTATTTCTTTTTCATAGTTTTTATGAATCAAAGAGACTTTTTTGTTCTTCTTTTTTTTTAATATTTAGACAAGAATGAAAAATCTAAAAAAAGATAATTTGTTTATAGAAGGTTATTAAAATAATTATTACTGCTTGAAGATTATAGTAACTAACTCAGATAACTATTTTTTTGTGTTTTTATTACACTCCTGCCTGTGTTTAGATTTGATGAATGGAAGTGGATTTATTATATTATTCTATGTTCTTGGACACGATGATTACAGCAAATTTTCGTTATTTTAAATGCGTGTCCGAATAGAGATGTGAACAATTTTTGATGTTCTGTAGAGATGAACTAAATTCTGTTATCGATTGACTTTTACTGGATATGAATTC
The DNA here is from genome assembly GCA_019359885.1 of Listronotus oregonensis. Taxonomy (NCBI): domain Eukaryota; kingdom Metazoa; phylum Arthropoda; class Insecta; order Coleoptera; family Curculionidae; genus Listronotus; species Listronotus oregonensis. The sequence continues at coordinate 362,508 of JAHBCN010001753.1, read as the reverse complement.
TGTGTTTATCATTTTGATACTAAAATCATAGATACCAGCCCTAATAATGACAACCGTTTTATGGGACTGCCAAAAAACTAACATTCACGACTAGCTTTTCACAAATTTGCCACCTGAGGTCATTTTGCTTACCTATCGTAAACAACCAATATTCAACAGTAATGGTAATGACTTGGGTTTATCAAATACCAAGCAAATTTCAAATGTTGAAAGAACTATAAAAAGGAATCAAAATTTGTATTGACATGCTATTCCTATGGTTATGGAATGTTGGTGGATCATCAAGAAGGAATTATTATCACCTACCAGAGAGGCATAAGGTGGTAATTAAAATATTGAAGGGTGTTTTTAATAAAAAACGGATTTTTTTAATATAATAATACACTTCTATAGTTACTTTCTCAGAGACGTAACTAACAGGGTTTTCCATTGATAAATACTGTATTTCTGTCCTTTATTAGTTATATTAAAAATAATAAATAAAAAACACAGAAGTACTAGTTCCACTAGTATGCAAAAATCTCAAAAAGCAAATATTCCCTTTTTAACTAATTTTATATATTTTTTTTAGAATTGATTTGGCACCAAGAATAAAGGAAAGAAAATGTGAACTTACTGGTATTTTTGTGGGAGCCAAAGTTGTAAGAGGTTTTAATTGGGAATGGGGTAACCAAGATGGGGGAGAAGGTAATGATCATATCTCTTTATAATCAAAATTTTGTTTTTGTCCTATTTTTTTACAGTTCTAGATAATATAAATAAAAATTATCAAGATAAATCTTTTTTTCTACTTTTAGGAAAAATTGGCAGGGTCTTGGATATACGTGGTTGGGACAATGAAAGCAGTAGGTCTGTGGTAAACGTCCATTGGTTTTCTGGTTCCACAAATGTTTATAGACTAGGACACAAAGGAATATGTGATATAAAATTTGTAGAACCATCTTCTGGGGGTAATTACTATCCCGAACATCTTCCTATTTTAGGTAGGTACTTCTATTTTTTTAATTTTTTTTTAAGCTCTGATTATTATTTTATACCTTATTTTTAACTTTTATTTCTTATATTTTAAAAAGTAATAATTATGTTTTCCCAGCATTAAACATAAATTTGTAAACTTAAGTTATATCTGATTAGTTAATAAGTTTTCAATTTGATTTCATAGGCCAAAGCATAGAGTTACCTGCAGCTAGACCAGTCAGGTCTGGACCTTTACCATTTGGAGTTGGTGATAAGGTTCAGGTATCGGTCTCAGTTGAGCAACTAAAAGTAATGCAACATGGTCACGGAGGTTGGAATCCCAGAATGGCAGAGGTACGTTTTTAAATCTTTATTTTGTGATTAGAACAAATACACTAAAAGTATTAAGTATTTTAAAAAGTGTGATGGCCAAATCTGTCTAGCAATTTAAAATTTTACTCTCGGTGACTCTGGATTTTACAACTATTTTTTATCATTTGGTCTAATTTAACACTTTAGCTGCCATCTGTATCATATAGGGACACACAGGCGGCTTTTATTCTCCGCCATGTGTATACATATTTTACACGGGTTTTATAAGCATCTAGATCTAGACCCTGTGTACCTTGCTTACTCACGTCTGCCATGCATTTATACGAGAATATCGTTGGGTCTAGCGTAGGACTATACTATTTTTAACAAAAAACACATGACTAGTTCTCAGAAATGTACAAAAATCGTGTCCACACTTAGTTTTATGTGTTATCAACATTTTATCATAAACTTCGGATTTTTTTTTAACGAAAACTGTACCACTGTGACTACTCAAACCATACCTAATTTGAAAATTTTGATGTTCTTATCCCACAGTTAAAAATGGGAGTTAACCAAATACCTTAAAAATCATTTCCTTATCGTACCTCAAACCCAATATTACAGTGATATTATATCATCAATTTATTTTGTTTTATGATAATAATTATGTTAATTTTATTTTTAACTTTAAAGATACTTTATTTTACACTAAGTATCCTTTCAATTACGGACAAAAAAAGAAATTATTTAAAAGTTTAATTTTTATCTGAGCTCCCAAAAAAAAAAACAAAAAAATGCCCTTACTTTAAATTAGAAACGGTAATTATTTTAATTTGTAATAATTAGTATTTCATCTTACATGTTTTGAGGAATAGAAAACTAGTCTTGTAAAAGTAATTTAATTTCAAGTTACCTAGAGAACTGGGTCACTAATATTTTTGTATATGTTGTTTTGATTACGTAGATAATCAAGTATGTCATGTATAAGTGGGTTTATGTGCATGTGTGTTTTTGGAAAAAAAGTGCAGATAGTTTCTATAGGTGCTAGTTTAGGGTGTTTACATGTAATTCAGAGGTTATGTCCACGTTTCTTATTTATCAACGAGCTTGGCATAGATGCATGAATGTTTCATTTTGGAATGCTGAGCTTTATTAAAGTGACTTTTGCCGGCTTTGGACCAGGCAATTATGCCTCATGTAAGTGTTGGTCAGAAAATTTCTGTGTAGATTACAAGTTTATTAGAAAAGAAAAGTTTACTAAGCATACCAAAATTTTTTGTTGCAAGTTATTATTTTAAATCTAATATGTGGGAGCCAGAATACACTTTGGTCAAACAATAATCACAAATTAACTGCTTGCTCTTGCAAATTAAAGAGCGCTTGGGTTTATCAGGGCTAAATGCTATTTTTCTTTTTTTTAACCAGACTAAAGGTGTTTAAATGAATTTGCCTTATAACTTAAATACGTGGGTTGTGTTTGCCTGCACTGTGTGGTACACCAGATATTCTTGTCTCACAATGGGACCACTGTGGTCCTGGTTTTGGTGTATAACAACTACATAATAAACTGGAATGCTTCTAGTATTTTAGTGAAGGAAACTTATTTAAAAAAACGTAAAATAAAGGAAAGTGCATATAAATTATTAAATAAACATAATTGTGTAGCATCAGTATCTGTTATTTTGAATAATACATGGTGACCTATGCTTGATGCTGAAGTAATTTCAGGAAAACTTAAAATTAATTAACACACTACCCTCTTGTTTTTTGAGAATAATAGATATAGCAGTAAAAACAAACTAATATGGAATTTATAACAAAACATTATAAACTAGAACTAAAAGCTCTCAGAATTTTTGTACCAAAATTCTTACAATTTTAATTTTAATTTTATTTAAGTTTATCCTGATAATGGTGGCAGACTTGTCACCGACAATGTAGATACGTGTATAGATTTTTTGTTTTTTCCTTTTCATTGTTGCCGGCATTCTGCTACTTCATAAGGGTCAATAGGGCTGAGCACATTCAGTCGCTATACCAGGACGGAAGGGGTCTATTGTATAAACACTTTTTCGGCGAGTATACCCAACAAGAACTTTCCAAAATATGAATCCATCACGTATACGACGACCAGCATGCTCGTCATCTGTGGGAGGGGAGACACTAACAGAAATTGTTATATCCACCGCCACTTTACATATTGCCGATACCTTTTTTTTACAAAAAAATCTTATAGTTAAGAGTTTATATTTATTTAATTTTATCATTTTAGTTATAGCTTTTGATTTTGTATCGAACTAATAGATTTTCCAGATTAATCGTTTCACTGCGATATCTTGGAAATTGAATTATAAAAACCTCAGCTTTTATTATCTAAATACTGAAAAACATGTATTGGTATCTTAATTGTTACAGTATATTGACAAAATAGGAACAGTTCACAGAGTCACGGACAAAGGAGATATTAGAGTACAATATGAAATTTAACAGATGGACTTTTTAACCATCAAGCTTACATAAAGTTAACAGTTTTGCTGTAGGTGACATTGTAACATTGATAACTGATGTAGAAATGGTAAAAGAGTTGCAAAAAGGTCATGGGGAGTGGATTGAGATTATGAGAAACGTAAGTCAACTAATTTTAGTTAGTGAAGTTACTTATTATTAAAACTAGTTCAAAAGTATATTAAATGTTTTTTCTAGTCACTAGGTAAATTGGGAAAAGTATTAAAAGTGTATTCAGATGGAGACTTGAGAGTACAACTAGATGGTCATGCTTGGACGTTAAATCCTCAATGTGTCCGAACAGTACCTGGTAGCGCCGCAGAGTTAGCGAACACTATGCACGCCAATCAAAACCAAAGGCAAGAACCAACAAGTAAGTAATCAAAAATGGTGTTTAACAGAGATTAGGTAACTTTTATCTTTAAGTGATTTTTTTACCTATTATTGCTAGATTCTTATATGATAAAGAAGCATGAGTGTAAAAATCTGGATTTTTTTTAAGAAGTCGATTTTTAAGCAACTTGATCTACGATATAAAAAATTGGGTTAATGGCCGTTTGCACCAACAATTTTAAGAAACCCTTAGTACTAAGTAATCCCTAAAATGATCAAACAAGCAATGTGATTGGCTACATGGGAGATTAAAGGAATACTTAACGCAAAGGGTTGCTTGAAATTGTTGATGCAAACGGCCATAAAGGCAAAAACTATGAGCTCGTTAAGAATATTAAAGACTAGAAGAGAGTATCACAATAACGCTAAATATCGTGAGAGCATATCCATTGTTAATTTGAATAAAACTTGGTATGATATGCAATTTATAAAAATTAAACTAAAAGATAGTTTTTTAGTAGGTACTGAAAAAATATTACTAGATATATCGCCTTCTCGGGGAAAAAGAATTATAATTGTTCATGCGGGAAATGAAAAAAGTTTTGGTAAAAACAGCTTAATGTCATCAACTAAAAATATTACAAAATTTAGCACTAATCATCATCAAGTCGTGTATTCTGCACTTTTTAAACAATAGTTTGAGAAAAGTTTAGTTTTTAACCAACCGCAAAAAGGTAGGCTGTGTGGTAAATAATCATCATTAAGAACACTTAAGGAATTTAAGACTAGTGCTATGTTTTTTACCACTAATCTAGTTAGCAGTTTTTGAGTTTTTCAGTGTCCTCTACCAACTTATAGTTCTTAATAATGCCCCTTTCCACTCGCAACAAATACAGAAAACCTAACCAAATGTACAATGTTTTTTTTTTAAGAAAGATAATTACTATTCTGTTAGAATCAAAAAAGGGTCCCTTTTTAAAAATCAAAACAAAAATGCCGTTGCGGTTTTGTGTTTATAATATTAATTATAATAAAATAAATTATATTAATAATAATAAAATAATATTGATGTAATAATGTAAGTGTTGTAAAGTTCAAACTCAGAAGCAATTACAGGCGACGTTTGCGGAAAATTTGGTAATCCGAATTATCTGGATTAAATATGGTTGTTGTTATGAACATGCTAGTGGTACCTGTATTGCTTTACTCTTTTAGAGTAATTAAGTAGACGAAAGAGGTACTGAGCGAGCTGGGCATCAGCACACGAAAAATGATGCATCTTAACCGTAGCATCTATCCTCGCTTATCGCTCCCTATTTACCTCCCAGGCCACCAAGGAGATCGCGCCCTTTTAAACTTGGAGGGTGCACGATCGGCTGGTTTTAAGTCTTGCTTGTCAGGTTGCCAATAGTACGGATCCATTGCTGCAGCTAGTAAGAGAACACGAAATAGCTAATGTTAAAGCATTTCTTTTCAAGGCAGCGGAATGAGCGGCGGAAGTATTCGGTCTCAGATTTGCAATATACCCTAATGACGACCACCCACTTATAAGACTTGAGTCCAAGGCTGTACCAGCTACAGTTAAAAGAGCAGGAAAATGAAGGCTTTTAGATCACATTATTAGGCCGCAGCACGCAGTGTAACCACAACTGTCGCATATTTTGGATTATGCAATCCCAAATACACATAAAATTCGCGTCAATAAACCTGACATGTTCTCCTCAATAAAGTGAGTAACTTTATATACTTAAAAGAGTTCTCCGCCCCAGAGAAAAATAACATATATATAAAGGAACGGGAAAAACGATCTTCTTGGCTACTCGCTGAGGCTCTGTCCGGATTATAAAGTTCGATGAGTTGTCTTGAAGGTATCAAGGATAATGGGGGTAAGGAACTGAGATGTAAGTATTCCTGCATGTCAAAATACACCCGAACAACTTATGATGAAAATGGAGAAATCCGTTGTCCTTGGATTTCTTCGTCTACTAAGGTAAGTGTATTTAGCGGAGAATCGCTGACCAAGCGGACGCGAGAACGTATCCCATACGAATGATCTTAACGCCCTATGGGGTCGGAGCCACGGGATACGTCGTGTCAGATCTTTTTGTAAATAATAATAATAATAATATGTATATATTACGAGATATGTACAATCAGTCAAATTACAACAAAACTAAAGTTAAAATATTCTATTCTACTGATAAACAATAAGTCGAAAAATAGATTACAGAAAAAAAAAATTATAAAAACAAAAAAAAAATATATGTACAAGTCCACCAACGTCACAGTATTCTTATTTAATATTTTAAGACATTTTTGGTTATTATAAATATACGGTGGTATTGAATTTCAAAAATTCTGCCATTTCTAAAAATTCAAGGAGGCACATGAAAACTAAACTTACTCAGTATTACTGCCATACTATTGTATGCCACATATATTCTATAAAATATATGTGGCATTATTTAGAGAACTACGTCGGAAAAAAAATTGCAAAACCAACATTTAGTGAAATCGACTCCCATTAGACAAAGGATTAAGGAAGTGGTCAAGAGCAATGCATATCCGGATCTTCTCTTTAACTTCAAATGTTTGTACAAACAAAAAACCAAATAAGATGAGAATTAGTGAAAGCAGAATTAAATGGATATGCCTTACAAACAGTTCTGTAATTCCTAAAAACATCCATAAAATGCGATTTGGAAGTAAAAGTAATAACGAGTAAAAGTGTCTAAAATTTTTGACAATTTTATATATTTTATCCCTTATCTTAAAGCATGTTTTCGCTGATGTGCTTTTTGTTTTTTTATTTTATAGTTCAATGGCATCCGGCCGTTCACAACCAAGGGAGCGGAGACGCACCTGCCAACGGTGCCGCCGACCAGGTCGTCCGAGCGGCCGCCCAAGGGCATTTGGAGGTTGTACAAAGGCTGTTAGAAGGCGCACAGCGTGGCCATGTAGACGCGCGTAGCAATGGAAAAACTGCTCTTCAAGTGGCGTCACATCAAGGACATGTAGCAGTTGTACGATTTCTGCTACGTGCCGGGGCTTCTGTTAATGCGCACGACACTGATGGAGATACATGCTTACACTATGCGGCATTTGGAAATCAGCCAGAGGTAATTGGTAGTACTTGGGCATTCTAAATAAATATTTGGTAATTAACATAGCGAAAGATCTTTTTTAAATTTTTAATATATGTCAACAGGGAATATACGTTTATACTATGGCTTATATCTTTATATAAATGGAAAAAAATATTCAGCGTCAAAAATCTGAAATTTATTATAATAACAATCAACGAGTGAGGTATTGTGCTCTGTAAATTGTCATTATTTTGTAGTTTACGATTACTATACTATGGAACAACACAAAAAAACCTTCTTATAAGTGCCGTGTTGCGCCATGGTGTAAAAATATAATAAGAAATGCACCTGATAAAGTGTTTTTTCGTCCCAAGAAATACAAACATAAGGATTATAAAAAAAAACATGGTATGAGGATGGGATGAAAAGTTTTCGGCCTAAGTAAGAAAAAAGCTAAATATGGCTTAAAAACTATTTTTATTTTTCTGCATAGTGTCTGTGTAGCTTAATAAATTATTCCGTCGGTGCTCAACAGGGTTAAGATGATTAAAATCAATTTATTAAAAGCGTGATCTTAATCAGTAAGGTTTAAAAAAATTACTAATTTAAGAGAGTTTTTTCATTGTAACACTTAAAATGTATTTGTTCATACAAAAAATAAAACCCAGACGCTTTTTAATGGTGTTATTTATTATTTTAATAATCGAAAAGAACAGCTGGATATTACAAAAATAAAAACTTTAAAAAAATACAAAATTAAAACTAAAAAAAAACCTTTTTAATACAAAAAATACTTAATTTAAATCAAAAATATATAAAAAACCTAAGTGTTATAATGTTTAAATAGAAATACTAGCTTAGCTGCTTTGTCACTGCCAAGCCTTTTTCTTATATCTGAATGTACGAGTCCATATATAGAAAACATCCTTTTCATATCAGCAGACGATGCCCAGGCACACAAAACAAATTACTATAGGGAGCACTTGCTTAATTTCTGAAACATCTTCTTGAGATCTCCACCACTGTACTGCTGTTACATTTTTGATTATTTCCTCTAAAAATAGAGTTTTGTAAAAATGGTCTGATTACCTTCCAACTTAAATAGAAATGGTAATAATCCTGTGCCTGCAAAATATTTGGAAACAGTGTGTAAAGCATATCCCTTTTCTTCAGCTAGTACTGGATATTCTTCTTTGTTTATTATAGGATCCAAAATATACACTGAAAAGTGAAAGGGGGTTAGAGCTTGAACATATCTGTTTTTAAATAATTGATATTGACGCAAGCTTCTTTCTTCTTCAAATTCTAAATTGTTCAAAAAAAAAGCCAGTTAAACTTAAACTTTCAATTCAAAAAAGACAAGAATCGCTTGAGAAACTTACATTGTCTAACACCTTCAAGGAAACGTTAACTTTTTTCATGTGAAAATCGCTTGAGATAAAAATGCACCTTTTTGTTGCATTGCATCCAGTGCTATAGAAATTGGTTTTAGCAACTATAGAAAATCTATAGCCATCCTTGTTAATACAGATATCAAACTTTTTTAAAAAATCACTGGATCAATTTATTCTTTATGCTCTTCACCTATTAATAATAATTTTGGCCACTCATTTACATAGATCTGAGGACAATATAAAAGTGTATTCCATCGAACATCCTGAGGTAAGACCAATTTCTTGCCCCCTTTTTCTTTATACCAAGCATTTGGCAAATGGGTATTTTTGAAGTATTTCACAATATGTACTATATGTTCTTTTATCTGCGATGCTTCTATATCTAAACTAAGTAAGTGTGCCGAACAACCATATGTAATTATGGGGTATTTGAATGACTCGTAATTTTTTTCTTCATACTGACCATGTTGCTTGCATTATCTGTAACAATACTGGTAATTTTACAGTTATATTTATTTTTGCACTTAACATCGGTTTCCTTTGTGCATGACGTGTGTTGGTCAATAAAATAAGATTTCAAATATTTTTTTTTCTGTTCAAATATAATAAAAATAATATTCTATCACTTTTTTATGCGTAAATATGTATTTGGAAGCTAATAAAATACAAAAAAGCAAATTTTATAAATTGTAATTTTTTTCATTTTTCCCTCAAGTAATTTTGCAAAATAAATATAGTTTTTGAATGATCGGCGGATACTGTTTTTTTAATGTTATATTGTGCGTACAACCCTAAAATTTTAGCCCTTAATATTAAAAAATTGCGGTGTTCTGCATTTTTTCGTTAAAAATTTATTTTTGCTGAATTTTACATTTATATCCAGTTTTTAGAACGCCATCTATAAATTGACCAGTAAAAATCATTGAGAATGTTATAGAAAGAAAGAAAAAAGTCATGTAATATTGAAGCACTTGGCAAATCAATGCGGCGTTAAAGGATCAAAAAAATATTCAAAACTGTAGCTAAATTTCAGCGTCTTGCTTAAAAAAATTTGTGTGTTTTTTTTAAATCCCTTTTTACCTTTTTAGTATCGAAGATTGCTGATATTATATTAAGTACAATGATTGCAGAATTGTGTTAAATGGATATGGTTTTAAAAAATCTTTATTATTAATTTGTATTTTTATCTCGAAAACTTAATAGGTATTATACTTTTACAGGTTCTGGATTTGCTTATTAAAACTGGCGCTTATCTAAATGCAGCAAATCGAAGTGGATGCACCCCATTACACATTGCTGCACACAAGCAACCAGCTCGTTGTGCCCAGCTTCTGTTGGCCGCAGGTGCAGATCCTAACAGCATTGACTTATATGGTGATACTGCACTACATGACTCGATTGGGAAAGACTGTCTTCAGGCTATGGAGTACTTATGTATGGCACCAGGTAAATATATTGAAATTAACAAAAAACATTATTTTGCATACCTAAATGCATTTACGAATGTATTACATCTTTAAATATGGCGTTCAGAATGGCATTTGATAGATTGTAAATTCAAGAGGTAATCTAACAAGGAGACGGCACGGCCTTGGGGTCGGCGATTTGGCTCAATTTTTTTGTGGTGATAGAGTGCACTTAGTATATCACAATATTAAAATACTAGGGCGCACTATCAAGAAAATCCGGCAAAAAAACGTTTTAATTTTTTTTATTTTTTTGTGTAGCATATATACTAAAAATGTAATATTTTTGTCAAGCAGCTATGTGGCTCCGGAGGTAGCGTTCCCGACTTCTAACCCGAAGGTTCCGGGTTCGATTCTGCTCCATGCCTTACTTTTTTTTACATAATTAATTATTTTTAATGTTATTATTCTTTAAAATACTTCTTAAATTTATTTATATCAAATTTCTTAATTAAAAACATATCTATGCCTCAAAACTATGTACTGACAGAATCGTTTTTATGAATATAAATGATGTACCTATGTTTTTCAATGATTAAATTACAAACCCCGTGTGTTGTAATAATTATTGTTTGGAATGTTTCTATGATAACTATCAGTCTGGTTTTGGCAAATAATTATAATGTAAATAAGTATGTAATGCAAATTGGCTTCAGAATATTTATTTTCTTTTCTCTAATTGTGAATAAAAAAAAACACTACTAAACTAAAAGAAATTTCAGTAGTATTTTACAGAAAAATAATATTAAAAATAATTAATTACGTAAAAAAAAAGTAAGGCATTCGGGTTAGAAGGCGGGAACGCTACCGCCTGAGCCACATAGCTGTTTGACAATGGTGTTACATTTTAAGTACGTATGCTACACAAAAAAATAAACATTTTTTTTTGCCGGATTTTCTTGATAGTGCGCCTTAGTATTTTAATATTGTGATATACCAAGTGCACTCTAGCACCACAAAAAAATTTAGCCAAATCGCCAACCCCAAAGCCGTGCCGTCTCCTTCTAAGATACTTTGTAGTTCGATTAACCATTTTTAAGTAATAGGTGATTAAAAAATTAGAAGAGTTTCACCCCCTTATAAAAACAACAAAAGGCTAGTTGAACCAAATGGGTTCAGTTGAAAAATTTTCACATTCAAATAAATAACTTTGAAACACCTTAATTATTGTTTTTTGGCATATATTAGAGCACAGTAGTCTTGCTAGCAAATAACGGCATCGCTTTAAGGTAAGGATTTTGAAAAACGTCTAGTTGGTTCTTATAAATAACCTTTAGGGGTTAGTTTATTAGCCCGAAAAAAATAGATCTGCCTTGACAGCCAAAAACAGCGAGCCTAATTTACGTCAAATCAGAGCAGTTTAGCCATGCTGGATACGCACGGTCAGTAAGGGTGTGCCAGTAAAAACCGTGCGCGTTTCTGTAAAGTTCGCATTTCATGAGAAACTTAGGCTCTATTTTAGGACTTCAATACTGTGCAAATGAGAAACCTGACAGGCATACTGACAGGTCATTGTAGAAACAGACACTATCTCAACAAGATAGGAAAAAGCGAGACAAGTACATGTAGATGGTGTGGAGAGGGAAGAGAGGACGCCATACATGTACAGGGTTTTCCTATATTCGCCTTTAAAATCTTATTTTTAATAGAAAAAATAGTTTATATGAAAGTTGCAGGATTTTTCATGAAGATTTTCATGGTGTAAGATAGAAAAACAAATGATGATCGGAAAAACAAATCACTATCAACTTCGTTATTTTAAATGGTCACCTAGATTGAGAAATTAATTCTGTAATTTCCTTTTCAAATATAATAACTGATTATGTTGATAAATAGTAAGTTATTTGAATTTAAAATCTGTTTTAGTAAGACATAGGTATCCATGGATACATACCCAAAGTTTGCAAAGTTAACCGTTAGCCATGGTTCGTCTTGGAAACCAAAAAATATAAATATTTGACAGAAGTCAATTTTGGGTTGTATCCATGGGTAACTATGGCTTATAAGAACAGATTTTAAATTCAAATAACTTGCAACTCGTTTATCCGAACATAGATAAGTTATATATATTTGAAAAGAGAAAGATTAGCAGAATTTGAATTTTCAATCATATACAGGGTGTTCCATTTAAAATAACGAAGTTGATAGTGATTTGTTAATTTTCCGATCATCATTTGTTTTTCTATCTTACACCATGAAAATCTTCATGAAAATTCCTGCAACTTTCATATAAACTATTTTTTTCTATCTATAAAAATAAAGATTTTAAAGGGGTGCGCAATTATACGGGAAAACCCTGTACTTAGAGATTGCCCAGCACTAGGGCACATCAGGGGGAAATGTCTAGGTACGGCATGGCTGGACCTAAATGACATAAGATTCCTACCACTAACGGGACTCGCATTACTAGTGAGGAAATTGGGGCTCTAGTAAGCAAAATGACAGCACCATATTAGTGTAAAAGGAATGCATACGTAAGGGACAGTACAGGGTGACGGAACCTGTGTATGCTTAAGGGTTGGTGTAGAGCATAATGGCCTTAGGCCTCAGTACTCAGGGCCCCAGCGAGGGAACTCACCATGCTACAATAGATAGATACATAGGCTCTATCTGGATGAGTTTATACCGAGCCTGATGGCACTAACTGGAAAAAAAATGGTTTTAACATCCTTAAACCAGACATCTACCCTACTTAGTACTCAGGTATTTAAGACTTCGTGAACTGTCCTATAAAAAATGATTGTACATTCCCAGATCCAATTTTCCCGGGATAAAATATTAAAAAATGGTTCCTTACCGTCACTGTTTGTTAGTACTGCCAGAAACGACGTGTAAGATCAAACTCTTAGTGTGGATTCACTTAGTAAAAATATTTTTTGGGGTTTTTCGTTAGATAGGACCACTTTGACATAGGTTCCAGGGTATAGACACATGCAATTGACCCTAATAAACTTGCAGATCAACCTGAAAAATACTAAAAGAAACTTAATATAAAATGTCTTAACGTTTCAGTGGCCAGTCTGTAACCATTATTAATGTATAAAATATTTTAAACCGGTGTTAAAAGAAAAAAATGATTAAAATTATTGTTATTTTTCGTTTAAGGTACTGACTTTACACTACGCAACAAAAGGGGCTTTAATGTACTTCACCATGCGGCTCTCAAAGGTAAGAATTTAGCAATGAAGAAACTATTAGGACACGCTAGACAGCTGGTCGACGTCAAGAAGGATGACGGATTTTCAGCACTGCATTTAGCGTCCCTCAACGGCCATAAAGATGTGGTTGATACCCTAGTCCGACTTGGTCAAGCAGAAATCGACTTGAGAAATAATAGGAATCAGACTGCTTTATTACTGGCAGTAAGTCAAGGTAAATTTATATAAACTTATAAAGCAGCTGCTAATTTGTATGGGAATTGAACAAATATCCGCACTAAAAATTTTTTTTTCAACTTTTATAGTGTCCCTTAAGCTCTATTATAGCAACTATCAGGGAATTTCTAATTTTAGCCTTTTTATAATATTAGTCAGCTTTCAGAGGACTTCTAAAACCATACCAACATAATATAAAAAAATACTCAAATACAAACATTTTAAGTCAGTTGAAATGTGATATTTTTTTTGAGCTTACTTATGATCCAAACATATAACATTATACATTACAAAGCTGTAAAAACTAAAGGGATGTTTTAAAAAAGTGGTACCCTACATATTTTAAGCTCTAAAAAGTTTAGGTTCTAAAAGTGTTGGTAAATCGGACCTAGAGTGCCTTTTTTTTAAATTTTACAATTTACTGCAGTAATAGTTAAATCTCAGAAAAAAAATCCTTAGGGTAAAATTTGTCTTGACCTTACCCAATTGGTACTCTAAATACAAATTTTTAGATCAAATAGCAGTTCGTCTTAAAATGTCTATCATTCATGTTAATTTCAGTAGACTAAAAATACATTATTTTGTAATAGTTTTATTCTTTACATTGGCTTATTATAAGCTATGTAAGAAACATTCTGTATTTTTATAAGTGTTGTTAATGGAAATATATCCATGGAAATGGGAATATTCGAAATTGCCGAACGTTTCTCGAAAATACTGAAAATATTTAAAAAAAACTAGAACGCATTTTAAAATATTTAAAACAAAGGGTTATAAATATTTTCTCTACTCTTGTACAGTACAAATTTCACACTAGAATATTATGTTTCGAAAAAGTACGTATATTATTACAATTACGAGCAGTGCCGGATTAAGCAAGCGCTGGGCCCGTAGCAAATGATCTGCTCGGGGTTTAGTGATCAGGGAAAAAATTAGTTGATTAATAATCTTCTGAAAAATCAATAATTTTCATTCCCAACGGGACTTGCTTTCTTTTAGTGTTTGGATATTAATAATTTACATTCAAAAAAATATATTTTTTGGGTTATATTCTTCTAAGGTAGGCGCGCATGTGCGACAGCGGTCACGCGTAACCCTATTTTTAATATTAAATAAATATTTTTTTAATAAATTTCCCCCTCTTTAAGAATATTTTTCGGATTTTCGATATCGCTCATGATTATTAAGTTGTTATTAAAAAGCTGAGACCCTTTTTTTATGTTTATCGATAATAACTAATAAAAAATTAAAATTTTGATTTTCAGAAGAAAAATGGTGTTTCTCATAATTAGATTTCACATCAAATAAGCTATTGCTCATAGTTTTGCCACAATTCTAACAGTTTTTGGCCAACTTTTAGAAATATGTTAAAATTGATATTTATTAGTGTAGCTTTTGATACATCCATCCATTGGTCGGGTACCCATTGTTCTGATAAGGGGTAGGATACATAACATTAGTTTAAAAAAAAACACGCGGAGTCTCGCTCCTTGAAATTTAAACTTTTTTGGTTCTGGAAATATTTTATTTTATGCATTGCTCTTTATGCATTTGGTAATAATCTTACTATGTCAGGATTATGAAACGGTTATAAAAAAATTAATTGAAGGAAATCAATCTTAAGGTGATAAAATATTTTTTTTAGTCATAACTTCTGTAACTCAATAGACTTATATTCTAGAACATAAATTTTTGGTATATGGTTACTAAATTATACTAAAAATAATGTAGACTGTTAATCTTACAAGAATTGAAAATTTAAACACTTTAAATCGTTGTAGAGCTGATTATTTATCGAGCCGACTGAAATTCACGTTTAAATAAGCAACTTTTTTTAGAATTTGTGCGTTTACCGTATGAAATTCGGTGTTTAATTTACGCCCAGGAAATAGTCGGTTGCCGATTGTCTGACGTGGATTGTCTTAGTAGCAAAAGTCGTTTACGTTTTTGTGTCATCAAGTAAATTTAATTTACCACATTTTAATAAGTTTCACTCAAAAAATTACGCTCAGGCAGAGATGAGTGGGTTTAAGTATGCGGGGCCCCCTTTCGCGAAGGGCCTGTAGCAATTGCTACTCTTGCTACGTGGTTAATCCGGCACTGATTACTACTAAAAGTCTCGAAGTCGGGGATTTACTGATTATTGTTGGTTATTGCTTGCTTTTTTTATATTAATGTATTTTGCATTCTAATTTTTGGATAGCAATTCCACTTATCTATAAATAAGCCTATTTGAAATGTTAAAAATCAAAATTTGCTATCTGACAAAAAAAAAGAAAAAATGTAACTGGTTCAAAAATCGATATCTGTTAATAGTGTCATCAATCGTTATCTCAGTAGCAACTGCATTTTATATTGTTGATTAATTATTATTTTGGTTGTAAGCTCCTCTCATTTGCTGAATTGGCTTATCAAATACCATTCTTGCTTAGATTTTGAATCGGATATTTTTTGTCTAGTTTTGCGGTCGAAAATTTAACTTAACCTGTTTCTCAAAATCGCTCTCGTGATTTTGTAAAAACATATTTTGTAAAATTAGTACAATTCAAAACGAACCTTAATATCTGGTTAAATCTGAGCACCTATGGTATTACATATGACAATCTTTTATTAAATGTTTAGATTTGTAGATTTTTATATTTCCAATATTTCCATATATTTCCAATGTTTGCCGATATATTTTCAGAAATATTCTCCAAGTATATATTTCCGGAACTTTTTCATCACTAATCTTCATACATTAAAAGCCTTCTTGGCTTTTCACAATCATGTTAGACTAACCAACAAGGGGAAGAATATAGTTGTGTATTTTTGTTTTGCAGGTCACTGTGATGTCATTGAACTACTGATAAAATTAAAAGCTAATATTAATGCAACCGACGAGGATGAAGATACTGCATTACACATTGTACTGATGAAAAGAAATCAGTTAAATGGAGATGTAAACCAAACAGAAAGTCCTGCCATATACTCAATATACAATAATATTCAAGTGGCTGAACACAAATTAGCCATTGCTATAGCATGTTATTTGGTACAGCAAGGTATTAACACAGAAGCTGTAAATAGTAAAGGCCAAACTGCTTTTCATTTACTACAAGATATAGCATTACAGGAACTATTAAAAAGTTTCATACCCTCCATTGATAATAATGAAACAGAACTGAATGCTCAAGAAATTCCAAATATTGAAATATTATCACTTAACGAAGCTAGAGTAGATAATTATAATTTGATTGATAGCGCACCCAGAAACAGTCCTGCCAAAAATCCTGTAATAGAAGACCAAAAATGTATGAGAAAAAGTCGTCAGAAAATAGACAAATCAATTGATATAGGCAGCACATCACAAGACAATTCACCCACTCACAAAAATCATCACTATCAAAACGAGGACATATTAAGCAATCCTATTGAATGTTTGGTATGTTCCGAAGTGTCTGAGGAAAATGTGAGATTAGAACCTTGCGGTCATAAACCAGCATGTGAAGATTGCTCAGCTAGAATGAAGAAATGTCTTATTTGCACCGAATTAGTTCATAAACGAGTAACCAAAGACGGACGTGTAATTCCGGCAAAAGGTAGACATCCTAGTGCTGAAAGAATGCGCTACTTGGAATGCAAAATAGCCGAAATCGAAGAAAGTCACGCTTGTAGTATATGTATGGAAAGAAAACGAAATGTGGTCTTTCTTTGTGGACACGGTACTTGTCATAAATGCGCAGATACACTTAAAACATGTCATATGTGCCGAAAAACTATTACCAAGAAAATACCTATTTACTAAGTACTTTGTAGTATTATTACTCTAGGTAGGGATGTAGAAATATTTATTAATTAGTTGTCTTGTAAAGTAACTGTGATCTATGTATAATGTTTTTATCTTTTACCATTTCTAGGATTTACACAAACTATTTTATTGAAATAAAATTATCAGAAATACAGTTGATTTTTTCTATTCATGTAATAGGCTATTTGACTGATATTGAAAAATCGTTTTAACTTATTCTTTGGTACCTAACAAACACAATACATTTTATATTTCTGGGAAATCTGCTGTATTTTCAATGTTAAATTTAAATTATAAAATTTGCGCTAAAAACGCTGTCTCTGTAATGGCGTCGACATTTGTTTCGCGTGACGTCATATGCAAATAAACAAGTTAACGAGTGCAAAATTCACTGTTTTTGTTAATAATTTCTCAATTTATTGGCTAAAATGGTATATAAATGGTGTGTAGGGCCACAATGTACCAATACTTCTCTGAAAACACCACAAAAACTGTTTATATCTGTCCCAACAAATCCTAAAAGGCGAAATAAGTGGTTACAATTACCTCGAAGAGATCCAAACAGCTTTGTATCGCACTCAAATGTTTTTATGCGTAAAGATCACTTTAATGTAAGTTTACAAATATACCGTATATATATGGTATAACCTAACTTTTGGATTAGAATGATTTTGTTTGTTCTAGAAGGTAAATACCTAGCAAGTTAGTACTTTTTCTTTTTATACTTAGCGGTATTATTATTGAATTGCAGATGGAAACTGATATAATAAATTACACGAAATACAAAATGGGCACTTTTTCAATTCGTCTCCCATAAGAGATGGCACTCCTTATATTTGCTACATTCCATAAACATAACCTACAATAAGATTTTGAGAAATACTAAATGATGAACACGTAAATAAATAATTTTTTAGAGGTACTTACACAGCTGTTTTTACATTTTTAAGTTCTGCAGCATAGTAGTCAGCGTTATTTTTATAGAAACGCACAATCATAAATGCGTCTATCTCGGGTAGTTTCTGTTATCGGCTTGCAAAAAATTTATGTCCATATTGAGGTACGAAACGGATTATTATGTTACTTGAAATATGTTTTTTTATATAAAATGTTCAAGAAACACTTATTTAGATAGTTAAAGATCGAAAATAACACCTGAAAACACACAACACAAAGCTTGTGACATTTATTTACTTGCAAGTGACGTCACCAAAGTTGTAACCAATCACAGAGCGTGCCAGTCGCTGAATTAATTTCAAAAATATTTGAATTTTAATATGTATATTTTGCAATAAATATGCATATTTTACTTTATATTATAGAAAATATGCTTCTTTATTTATACTATTATCTGATAAGATGACCACAATTTAAAGCTTATTTTCAATGGTGACAAATAGCCTATTTGGATGGAAACCTAAATATCCATAATAAAATGTATTCCTCCAAATGTAATAATTTTTTAATGTAAAAAAATATTTTGCTACATTTTTATAGAGGGAGATTCAGAACTTATCCCTAAAAAATTAAGGGTACATTGGCCGTGCATAACAATTTCAACAAAAATAAATTTTAAAGCAGCTTGAAACCAGGCTTGATATTAACAAAAATTTATAAAGTATAGTCGACTAAACTAGGTGACTGTTACACAATTAAAAGCATTGGTACTCAAACTAAAATATTTAAAAACTATATTTCAATTACTTTTTGGTACTTAACGTACTATAGTTCAAATACTTTCATTTTTAGATATTTGTTCTTTTTCAAATACTTTAAAGTATTTGTATTTGGTACTTGAATTTACTAAAAAGCAATTCAAATACTGAGTTTTTATTTGAACTACCCTAAAAGGAATTTAATATTCACAAATTAATTCAAATATCGCAAAAGTATTTGAAAGAAGTTTTCAAGTACTTTAAATACCTATATTATTTTGATGACAGCCACAAATGGTCTTGATCTGAGAAAAATAAATAAATCTAAGCATTGCACATGAGTGAGATATCCACAGCGTACAGACTTGCCGTTTAAGAGTCACTCAAAAACTGCCCATGAAAAAAATTATTGCCCGATTTTTCGGTCAGCTCTACGTCATTCGGAACTACATTGCAATTCAGCATACATGTTGTTTCTAATAAGATGTCTGAACAGGAAACAGTATTTGCTGCGACGACTGACAGTGGTACGGGTTTTTTTCTTGTTTAATTGTTTATTGAAATGTGAATCCACCAAAAAAATCATTTCCTTATTAACTTCATTCGCAGGTCGCTCGCTTACTACATTAATATCCTGCCAACTTCCGGTTTAACAGCGAAAGACTAGTGTTTTAAAATTATAAATGAGACCACCGGTAATTTTTTTATTTTGATAAAATAATCATTCTGAATGCAATGACACCTATGCGTCATAATTAGTTTTTTAAATTCCTGTCTAGAGTTCCTCACAACGTTAAGTCTGTTAATTTTAGATCAGTAGCCATATAAAAATAAATTTTTTCTTTTATTTTTTTTTTGCTTTTCTGGACAGGTTTAACGACACTTAAATGATACTAATACCGTTTTACAATAATAGGTAATTTATTAGTTGTATTTTGAAACTTACCTTAAATACCCACTCTGACCAAGTTATTAAAAACAAAATGCTTTTTTAAGATATGCTAACAAACTAAAGAACCTTGGTTTCGTTTAAATAAAAAAATACTTAATGATATAAATACGATTTTGCAAACTTTTACTTCGTCTAGAAAAGCCGTAAACAACAAAGGATGATCAAATTATTATTTTTTATGGCTACCTGAATTTAAATTAACCATTTTAACGTAGTTATGGCACTGTAGAATCAAATTTTAAAACCTAAATATTTCATAGCAGAAGTGTCAAAAAATGACATATGAGGTGTCGTAGCAAAACGTCATGCGACTATAAGAGAAAATATAGTGATGGTGCCATTAACAATTTAAAAGTACTAGTGATTTTCGGCTAAACCGAAAGTTATACAAAACAAATATTTTAAACAACGCTTATTTGTCAAATACCGACATACAAAATGTTTTTTTTTTAATCTTAAAAAAGTAAAATTTTACTGGGAGGAACATTCTTTGAGAAACACCCGGTGTAGGACACATTTTTTTTTTGGGAGATTTATTAAACTATTTTACCAAAGTCTCAAAAAATAGTTATTTTGTTTTTATTTAAATATTTTACCTTTACCCTGTCGTTACATTTTTTTTTTTTTTTTGATAATCGAAAACTTTTATTTCACTTTATATTTGATACACTAAATGTAATATGAAAGTAGATATGTAATTTTTTGATAGATTTATACTATTGTATTCCTAACAATCGGTAATTTCAAATCAGTGCAATAATCTGTTAAACAAAAACAATATTTATAAAACACAAACACTCTATTAGATATATTAAAAATATTTACAAAATAAAACTTAATATTTCAGAATTTACAAAATATATTACCAAATTGTGAGTCATAAAGTTATATAACAATTTAATCTTAATTAAAATATTGATCAACAGAAACATTACTTAATAGATCATCAGGGTTAAAAAGTTCACTTTGTGATATACTAAAAGAATTTTTATCTGTATCTAGATTGGGCACACTTTCATTGGGTTGAACAGGCATGGAAGTGTTTTGTACATTTTCATTTGTCATTGTGCTTGTTGACGCAGCTTGAAATTGCCCAGTTTTTTTCATTCCTGAAGGGATAGCAGGATTTTGGTTTTGCACTGTGTTACTTAAAGGTACCATTTCTGCTAATTCTATAAGTTCATTCTCTAGCGCATCAGTTTCTTGGCTTACATCCACAGACATGTCTTCCTCTTGATTTTTAAAATTATCATTCACTAGCTTGTAAAAACTAGCCATTTCCTCGGGTGTTAAATTTTTAATAAGTTCTTTTATTGTGTTTAGTTCCATTTGGCTATTATCAATATAAAATCCAAGATTTTCTTTACTTCCTCCAGCACGCTGCAAGGCTGAGTTAGGTCTTTTACTGGAAGAAGGCTGACTGACACTATAGTCAATCTGTGGCAGAGTTTGGTCTACTGAGGAACTAGAAGCTTGGGTAAATGCACTTGAACCTGGTAACAGTTCTTCAATAGAAGACGATAAGGTCATATTTGGCAACGAATTTTCATTACCTGGTGCTTGACTTCCTAAAACAAAATAACTAAATAACCAAAACTAATAATAATTCTGACAGTTTTCAGGCACACAAAAAAACATTCCACCAAAATAAAAAAATTTAAATGATTTTTTTTTAAGTATTTACATAAAAAGAACTTAAAAACTTTTAATGAGATGATGATGCCTACATGGATATTACATTAACAGAGTTGATATGTGCATTAAAAAAGGGTTTAAAAAACTATTTTATCATTTTGGGTAGTGCTTCTTACTTACCAAGTTCTATATTAGTTTCTAATGGTTCAACAACTGTATAGGCTTCTTGCTCGCTGTGTTCATTATTCCGTTGTTGGTTATCAAACTCGGTCCAAAAGTCATGCGGATTATTTCTGTAGCGATAATCCAATTCCATAATTTTTGGCCCTGTTTTAAGATATTTATTTGCATTCCCAGTGCTAACAGTCCTACCACTTTTTCTTGCATGGTGATGTTTTTGCATATAAGAAATAAGAAAATGAATAAGTTTGTTAATTATTTTTGTTTGCTTTGAATATTTAACTCTCAACGTGTTTATTTCTCCCCAAATGGCTGCATTTTCTCGTCTTAAATTTGACAACTCAGTGGTTATTACATCACTCTTAGTCTTTATGTCCTTTACTATATCCATTACTTCCTGAACTTCTGAAGATGATGTTTCTCCACTACTGGCTGTTGTGGCTTTATGTCGTCCTAAAATGTTAAAATTTTAAATAGATTTTATTTTATACAGTATCCCAAAAATATTTAATGATTATTAAATCAGTGTGTATTAAGTATGGAGGTTAGAGAGGTAAAGGAGCACCATCTCTTATGGCTGTTTTGCTCAAAAGTGGCCCCAGAATAGAATTAAATAGGAGGCGCTGGTGTAGCGAAGTGAACCAATGACCTTGGCCGCAATATATAAACAACGAGGTTATTGGTTTAGAACGGTTCTTGGAAACACCAGCGCCATCTTAATTTATTGCAATTTGAGGGCCATTTTTGTAATACAGAGATGGTGATCCTGTCTTTAGAATCCATGGAATTAAGTTTAATAATATATAATTTTATAATTTGTGGGGATACAAATATTAACTTTCTGC
The DNA here is from genome assembly GCA_019359885.1 of Listronotus oregonensis. Lineage (NCBI taxonomy): Eukaryota > Metazoa > Arthropoda > Insecta > Coleoptera > Curculionidae > Listronotus > Listronotus oregonensis. The sequence continues at coordinate 340,021 of JAHBCN010001753.1, read as the reverse complement.
GCGGACCCGAGTAAGCAGGACCTTACTAATTTGTTGTTGAAATTTGATATAAAGCAATATATTTTTGAGGCAACTAGAATTACCCTTAACAGTGCAATTTGCATAAAAAATATTTTTTTAAATCTTAAGCCAAATGATGTAAAGGTCGTACTATTCAGATTACACTTTTTAAACCCTTCTACTTGATTTTCCGCTAAATGGCGGGAAGAATAACGTATATATTATATATCTATAAGAAAAAATTTAACATGTTAACATTAAAAAATGCTATTGCTTGTGAGGAATAGACTGAGATGTATAAGCGTTTCATTTTAAGTTTATTGCTTTCTCTAATACATTTATTGATCATTTTGATGCAGCCTTTTCTCTGACTAAGGTTAGGTCTAGGGTTCAGAGAAAAAATGGTTTTTCTCTTAAATAAAAAACATGCACAATCATCTATGCGTTATGAGAAAGCTTAAGAGAACTCCTTACAGTCCATTTTACACTACAGTATATAGGGAACTTTTAGATTTATATAGTTCATAAAGGAACACTGTAAAAAAACATACCAAAGGTTGAATGATGACACACTGACTAACGCTCCAAATATTATGAAGGAGGGCTGGAAGCTCATGAATAAATGTAAAGAAAATAAAAATTCAACTCTCTGACCGTATTGTAGATAGTAATGGGCAGAGAGAAAAATATAATATTTTTAACAACTTCTTTACTAGTCTGTCAGGTAAATTTCCGGAGACATTCTCAATAGAATAACCGTTAAAAATTTAAATACTATTTATTTATTTATTTATAAGTAATTTATTGAGACAATCTCAAAAGGCCATCGACCGAAGTCCTTCAGCCCATTATATTTACAAGACAATGTGTGTTAGCTAATATGTACATATTAAGTAGATAACTGACAAATTATTTTACAAAAACAACATCAATAATAATATTACTAATAAGTATAGTAAAAATAGAATATAAATAGTCAATGATAGAAAATTTTTAGTTAGCTGTATAGCTGTTGAAGAGTTCCCATAAGTGTGTTCTGGATGGCGGAATTTTGAATGCTCTCTGGTCCTTTCCCTACAATGAGCTGTTAATAAGTGCCTGTTATGAGGAGTTTTAGCAAACTTCTCAACTAGCACCTGGGTCCTCTCTTTAATGGGTTGGATTTTTGTATTGACATATAAGCTTTGTTTGAGGGATTGTGTAGTGGGTTGTTAGGATGCCTCATTTTGGTTAAAGTTCTTAGTGATATGGTTTCTGCAGTGGATATGTTCTTCCAGGTTGGATTCAGTGCATTTGCAAGAAGTATATGTCCATATTCAATGAGTGGTCGACAAATTGTTTTGTAGATTTGGGTAGCTGCTTTCATTGCGATGCCCCTATTTCTGTAGGTTAGCGTTCTAAAATGTTTTGCTCTTGAGACCATCTTTTTCTTGACTAATTTTGTATGATTTTTGAAGTTGAGCTTGGAATCAAGCATAATACCAAGATATTTAACAGTGGATGTTGCGGCAACTTCAGTGTTCATAATTCTTATTTTAGGAGATAGTGCAGAAATTGTATGGTTAAATATTATAAATTGAGATTTCATTGGATTGACTTGTAGTTTCATCTATTGAACCATTTCAGTGCATTATTTACCTGGCTTTGAAAGCTATGGATTGTTTTGTTTAGGTTTTGACCATGGGCTATAATGGCTTTATCATCGGGAATTGTAGTATATATGAATCTGTGTTTTGAAGTGGTATTAAGTCATTACAGTAAAGATTTTACAAAAAAAAGGTGAAAGTGCTGATCCTTTGGGGAGGCCTTGTTGGGGTTGAAATTCTTCTGATATTGCATGGTTAATTCTAACAGATAGTCTGCGGTTTTCGAGAAATTGTTTTAAGAGCCTTATAAGTGTGTCAGAAATACCTATCTTTTTAAGTTTAAATAGGAGACCCCTATGCCAGACACTATCGAAGGCTTTTTTGATGTCAAGAAATAATGCTGCGGATTTTTTGTTGTTGTGTTTTTCACTATATATATTTGATGTAAGAATAAACAATGGATGTATGGTGCTACTTTGTGGTGTGAAGCCAAATTGGTAAGTAGGTATTAAGTGAGATGTCTGAGTTTGTATCATGTTACGTACTATTTTTTCGAAAAGTTTACCTAACACAGGAAAACAGTGTTATGGGTCTGTAGTTTTAGTACAGCTATGGTTTGGTTTAGGAATATTGATTATAATACCTTTTTTCCAATCGTCTGGAAAAACTTTGTTTGCTAGGAAAAAAATTGTATATACTTATAATATACTTGTGAATGCGTTTATCTAGCTGTTTTAGTACTTGCTCCTTTTCCTTAATCGGTAATGTAAGTGTACACGAACAAAGACCCGATTGAAAATTATCTTAATAAGCTCCTACAGGAGAGAAAGCCTGATCCAATACATTGGTGGAAAGAGCACAAGGATGAGTTTCCAAATGGAGCCCAAGTTGCTAAACGATATTTAAGCGCCCCAGCAAGTAGTGTGTATTCAGAAAGGTCTTTTTTAGAAATTGGCAACATTTATGAAGAAAAGCGTTCTAGATTAACCAGTCAAAATGCTGAAAAACTTTTATTTATTCATCATAATTTGAAAAAGATACATTTTGATTATTAACAGTGTTTTTCCTTATTTTGAAATTAGAGATTACCTGTAATGAGTTAATAAATGTAAGCTGCTTTTTCTACCCAAGATTTTTATTTCCCTCTATTTATATTTCCAATGACTCATTAAATTATATTTCCTTATTAATAACATTAAAAAATTTCCGGCCGGACAGCCGGACTTTTTCAGAAAAATCCGGCCGGACCGGAAGTCCGGTGAAGTGGCCGGACTTCCCGGATTCGGTACTTGAACCGGACGTCCGTTCCATCACTAATACTTATAATATACTTGTGAATGCGTTTATCTAGCTGTTTTAGTACTATCCATGGTATTCCGTCATGTCCTGGAGAGGTATTCTTTTGGTGATGAAGTATATTAAAATATTCGTTTTCATCTACCATAGTATCTTGGTTATTATCACAATTTGAACTAAAATATTCCTCATACCAATTATCTACAATGCCAAAATTTTCTTCCAAAGTCTGGATTTGCTTCTGGGCTGTAATGTTCTCGGTAGTGCTTGAGAAAAATGTTCGCTTTTTCCATGTCTGTTGAGTATGTGACCCTTCTGTAATTTGTGGAATTGTTGCTGTCACTTTATATTTAGTTAATTTGTTGACTTTTTTGGTAAAAAAATTCCTTCATTAGCTTATTTATTTCTTGACATGTGTTAAGCCAACTGTTAGTTCTATATTGAAAGATCATTTGCTGGATATTTTTACTAAACTGATTAATATTGGTTTTAATGTGTGGATCTTGATTTAACTGATATTCTCTAAGCATCCTTCTCTTCTCTTTTATCATTTTTATTATATATGGTGGTAGCGGATAAGTGTAATATTTGTGTGTAATTGTTGGTGTATACAGTAAAGCGCAGAGGACTACGAACATAGGACGATCCTGACGATTTTGGATGTACCTAAAAACGTCGCACGCATTGCTTATCGATCAATAATTTTCGGCAAACAAATTTATAAGACGCGCGTCGGCCGGCAAAGCGATCAACACAATACCTTTGTTCCTGAAATAATTCTTTACTATCGAACGCTCGACAGCTATAGTTGTACGGTGTCGATTATTTGCGACCAAAACAATTTTTTTTAAATAAAATAATAATTATTAATAATGGATGTTCACGAACTGGAAAAAATTAAAACTATTAAATGGTATCACCGTGGAAATCCTGATAGGGGAGTTAGGGAATTATTTATTAATTTATTTCCAACCAGGCTTACCCCACAATTTTCACTATTCACCGAGTCATTAAAAACTTTTGACATTGGTTGTTTAACTCCAAGAAAACATAAACATGATAGTGCACCAGAAAAAAACAACGAAAGGAAATGAAAGGAAATTATAGTAGTGGCAAGTGTTAGTGAAAATCCACAATTTCATCAATACAATTGTACAACAGGTTAATTTGAGCAAAGGATCAGTGGAAAGAGTGCTTAAAAAATGAATACCGATCCTACAAACTAAAAAAAAAACCCATGAAATTTTCCCTGATGATCATTTTAGACGAATGCAATTTTGTGAAACTGTAAAGAAAAATAAAATGGAAAATTTCATAAGAAACATTGTTTTTCATGGTCTCACCCAACGATTTTTTTTCTCTGGGGTCACGTAAAATCACAAATTTATGGTTTCCAAGAGAATAGGGCTAATAATCTACAAGAATTGCAATTACAAATTGAGAATTCTTTACGATTATACCCTTAACATTCTAGCAAATGTCAGAAGGCGTTTTTATGACAATCTTGGTTATTGTTTGGCTCAGGAAGGTGGTTTATTTGAGCATCTTCGATAACTTGAAAGATTTTTTATTTTTTTATTTTATGAATGCACATTAATTTATTTTTTTAAATATCTTCTACGTTCCATTATTTTTTTGAGAGAATTCTTTTATTTTATTAGGAAAAACTGTTTGGTTCTTAAAACCGTAGCAAAGTTGCGGTGTCGTAAGCAACTAATTTTAAATTTATGGCTGATAAGAAATACGATCAAGACGGTTGATGCTAGCTAGCTTCTGTTACTTGCCTATAAACACTGCATATTCTTACTGAAAATAAAAACGTAGTATACAACTAAACTGGGCAGATAACTCTTTCAGAATTTAGCACCTATCCCCACCAGTCCCAACCAAAAATGAGCCACGTGAGGAAACGAGACAGAAATAAAAATGCAAGCCACAAAATTATTATTGGTATTTTAGAATTGGGTAAATCCAAAATCATCCAGTAGCCTCCTATGTTCGCAGTACGGTGCGCTTTACTGTATAGTAAAATGGCCTCCATTAATTTTCTGTTGAATTGTTGTATCTTTTCTACACTGATTGCATAGGGTTGGTTTTGGTGGTTAAATTTTTAAAATTTTTTTTTTCGTTTACCCTTGTTTTGGCATTTTTAAAAAGAAAACTTGGGGTTCCGGACTGTTTTCTGGAGGGGTGGTTGTGTTGATTTTAACCTTTATCGCTAAATGGTCTGAGCCAATTGTGGGCAGAAGATCCACAGCCATAATGTTGTGTCCCAAAATTTCGGGAAAAAAAAAAGTCTGGGGGAATCTGATTGTTAGCCATTAAAAGTAGGAGGTATTTTGTTGAAAAAAGTCACTATTCTGTAGAAATGAGTTGACCTGCTTTTTTTTTCCTTGTTTATGTTAAAGCCCCCAATAATTATTGCATATTTTACGGGGGAAGCTTTAAAAATACAGTTTCTTCTATTCTTGATTTGGGGGGTGTATATACACCAAAAGCACATGTAGCTGACCCCCCTGGGGGCCCCCGAAAAGTGCAAGCACTTTTTTGGTTTTAAATCGGTGGTTTCCTTTTTTTCATTTGAAGGAAGGGTGTATTGGGGACTAAGCCCCCCCTCGGGTTTGGTTATTATGTTACCTTGCTTTTAATTTTTTCCCCCGCCCCAATTGGTTTTGTAGAATTTTTTTGTTTTTTTTTACCAATAAAATGCAATTTCCCTTTTTCCCCCTCGACCGTGTTTTAAAGACAGATCTTTTGTTAATAGCTTTTAATTTTTTTATAAAGAATGGGGGGGGATTATCCATTGAATTTTATATTAGTTTCTCCATGTATTGGTTCTGTTGGGTGGTTTTTTGGGGGTTTTAGATCAAACTTAAAATATAAAAGTTTTCCCCGAAAAAAGCAGTCGGGGTTTTTATTTCCTCTAAAATTTTTCTTTTTCTTTCGATTAAAGCCTTTCTGTCGATGTTTTTGGTTTTTGATTTTAGATATATAATGTTGATTATTAAATCATGGGGTTTTGACGGCGCAGGGGCTTTGGTATTTGCAGTTTTTTTTTGGGGAAATTTTGCGTTTTCTTGTTTAGACTTTTTTTGACGTTTGGAATTCCTTAATTGGTTTTGTGGGTCGTTTGGCATTTTTATGACCCTATGATCTTCCCGCCCATCCTAAAAAATTTTTTGGTAGAGTTGACGAACATTTTTTTTTGTGGTGGCTTCCAAGACATTTTTTACATTTTGGCTGTGCGTTGCAGTTTTCAGAGTGTGGCCCAAAAATTTTTTACATTTTTTCAGGCTTGGGGGCTTGGTGATGGAGGAGAGTTGGGGTAGACTGGATAGTGTCTATTTTTTTTAGAATAGCCCCCGTTTAGTAATTTTTCCCTTTTTGGCATCCCGTTAATTCTAATCATAGCTTTTTGGGTTTTTCCCGTAGCTTTTGCAATATCGTTTGCAGTATCTATGTTTAATAATTGACTTAAGGAATTTTCCATTGTTTCATCTGATAGGTTATTTCTTTAAAGAAGGGAAAAGTTGGTTCTGGATTGGAGTGTATGCAGATTTTTCAGCATATTGGTAATCTGTTTTTTCCTTAATTTAGCTAAAATTTTTTTAAGCAAAGAAATTGTAGTTATCACTTAGCCCCATCCCTTTGTATAAATATTTTGCCACAATCAGTTTTTAAGAATATTTATTTTTCCTCTGAGGTACCTCTAGCGTTGCCCCTTTTTTCTTTTTCTATGTTAGTCTATTTAAAAAATAGGCTCCTCCACCCTATTTATGTTGCAAAAACAACAAACTGCTTTTTTCACAGAATTGGGCGAGAAAAAGTAATGCACAAGGAATTTTTTGTGTAAAATGGATTTAAATGCGGTTTTGGATTGATTTTAAACCTCTAAAAATTTGTGAATAAAAGTCCGTTGTGCTTAAAAAATGAATTTTGAAATGCATTTTTAGTTTTTAATTGAAAAATATTTTTAAACTTAAAAAACATTTTTAAAACACAAAACATTTTTTTTTCCCCTTTAAATTTAAAATTTTTTTATTAATTTTGCCCTTTTACGAATCAAAAACAAAAAAAACCCATACAAACCAACTGCAAAAAAAACCCCGTAAGGCCTATTTGAGAGGCCGGTCCCAAAAGTACGCCACCGCTGTTAGTAAATAAATAAATTATTATTGTTAATATAAAATAACATTAGAGTTTTTGTTGAATTTAACTTTTTTATGTAAACAAAAAGGTAATAATTGTGCAATTGGGTATTCTTTAATATGAACTGTCAATACAGAGTGTTTTAAAGGTCCTGAATGGAACTAAAATTTTCTATAAGTTGGCTAGTGAGTCCAAGGGGTTAAGGAAAAGCTGCTAAAAATTATTAACAATAATATAAATCAAATTACAGGTCCTATAATTTTTTCAAAAAAGAGCATACTTTTGAGCAATCTTATACAGTTGTAAAAAAATAATCGTCACATCAGCTCCTTTATATTTATTTAACTTCTATTGTAAAACTTTATTAACATACTATGTAAACGTTTAAAAATATAATAAAGAGATTAATGGATTGTGGATTATGAGCATTAATTTATTTGGTCAATGGCCTCGGTGCTTAGAGGGGTTACGTGGCTATGACTGTTAAAATGGCGATTTCACCAGTATAAGGGTTCGGGGCTAAATTGGATAGTTTTTAAATATTACGCAAATACCTATTTATTAAAAACAAAAGAAAAGACAATTATTTATTCTAAAATTTTGTTAATTGTTTAAAATCACGACCCCACTTCTTTTGGGATGTAAAATTAACATGAATATATTTTTTTAATTTGACAAATATTTTTATTTTTTAAGTTTATCGAAATTGTTAAATCTTAAAATTTATTTAAAAAAAAAATGAAATATTTGTCTTTACACATAGAATATGAAACAAATTACTAGAAATTGCGAAACTTAAATAAATGCATTTTTATTTTCAAAATAAATAAACTTCTCTAAATTTAAAAAAATTTTATTTTTGTAAATCTCGAGAAAAGGGGCAGATCATTCAATTCAAACCGGATTTTGCAGTACAAACATGGGGTATTTGAATCCCCCCCGTTACTTTTTTCATTTTTTTTAAAACTTACCCATGCTTCAGAGGTACCGTGCATACTCGTAGTTAAATATAGCGATTATTTAAGCAGGAATATAAAAAATAATTGAATAAGAAAAAAAAATTTTTATTCAATTAAAATTAACGCCACCTAAATTATTTCCCCTATTTCCCAGGTGGGGGGTTCCCATCCCCACGGAACTTAATTTTTAATTTATTTCAGTCCTAAAAATAAATATAGAACCTTGTTTTTATACGACTGCTTTAGAAAATGGGGTTTTGCACACGCTAAACAGGGTTTGAAAATTGTATTTTGCGCACAATGTGTGCAGGAAAATATTTTTTTTTGCCCCGGTTCTGTCTTTCAATATGATTTATTATGGTTTTTATTGTTATGTCAAAAATATAGAAAACTCAAAGTAGGCTTATTCCATAGCAACCGTCATAGTTTTCTTGTTTTGTTGATTAGATACCAATTTAGATACAAAAAATTTTGATTTCGCAAAAAAATGCCCGATTCTAAAAGAAATTCGCGATTTTTAATCTCGTCAAACCTCCCTTCAACAAAGTCAAGAGATCGATATGAAGCCGAGTTACATCGATTTATGAAGTGGAAATTAAAAAATAACGTACAAACGTTTTCCGAAAATGTTATGTTGGTGTACTTTGAAACTGTCGAACAAATACAAGTCTTCAACATTTGACACCTTTTCAACCCAAAAAAATCAACCCTGAGGGCAAACCAAAATACGGATATTGGGAAATACCAAGTTGCAGGCCCTAATAAAGAAAATCAGAAAACTATGTGCCAAAGAAGTCCAAAATTCTTAGCGAGAATGATTTTTGCCGTTTCCCTAAAGAACGCTTCAGACGAAATATTTCTAATCAAGGTAGGCATCACAGTTATTTTATTTATTTTATGGTGTCTTTTTTTATAGTGAGAAGGTTTAGTAGGCAGGGGTTCAATTCTTTTTTTTTAAAAAATTGCTAGTTTCATAAAGTACTTACTTAAAATGAATAAAACTAAAGACTTATCGGTATTTTTTTCTTGTTTCAGGCAGTGGTGGCAGTCGGACTCTCTGGGGCATGCCGAAGAGAAGAATTGTGCTTCCTTAAAAAGAAAATATGACGGGATTTTGGCAGCGCAATGTTAATTAAACTAGGGGAATACCAAAACGAAGATGCCGAGATCATTTACAGTGTCAGGAAGTCTCTACACCATCTTAAAAAAGTATTCTGCCCTTCACCCCCCTCCTGCAAACAGATCGTTTTTTCTTAATTATCAAAATGGAAAATGCCTCGCCAAAACTGAATTTTAACAAAATTGGCGGTATGGAAAAGGGGCATCCCCAAAATTTTTTTGATGTTAAACTCAGAAGCCTATACCGGCATTGCTTTGCGGTCGTCAGCCACAATATTGGTGAATTCTGGATCAGTTTTGCTGGCTCTGAAGCGCCATGGTGGATGGAAATCCACTCAGTCGCCGAAAGTTATATAGATGACTCGCTTGGGAATAAAATGGATGTTTAGAGAGGATCTCTTCCTCTGTGTCGTCTGTTGCGGGACAGCCACAACACAATTGAGTAATGAAGTGCCGCAAAAAACTGCAATATGCCGACGACAGAGAACTGTATAAGCAAGGTGCCAGAAAATGTTGTCTCCATCGTTAAAAATCGATCAACAATGCGACGATTCCTGCAGAAGTAAACATTACAATTAATATTTTAAAATAGTTATGAAGTTTCCTGTTTTAAATTATAGTCTGTAGTTTCTTGTTTTCATTATTTTTGTTTTGCGTTTGTTTTTAAAATAAAATTTACACAAAAAATGTTTTTATTTGCAGTCGTATAAAAAATATCGTAAAAACTCGTTAGAAACCTCTTTGCACACTCGCGAGACTTGTGAATCGACTTCGTCTCGGGCCATCAATTTGTCTCGCCCGTGTCAAAGAGTCTTTTTAAACCTTGTTGTTTAATATACTATTGTAATCATGGGTAACAAAAACAACTTCCTGCTTTTTTTTTTTAAGAGGTGAAAAAACATGCAAATATGAATTTTATACTAAATTACTCGTCGAAAAAAAATTTAAAATGAGCATTGTTTTTCGTTTTTGCAAATTTTAAAAATCCCCCATTGGGTTGGAAATTTTTCAAATCTAAAGAATGGCGAAAATTGTAGTGATATTAAAAGTTTCTTCTCACTGCGATTTTGTTTCAAATGAACCTTGGAAAATGAAATAATACATTTTTTATCACTAAGAAGATTGAAAACCAACCCCCATGGACTTTGTGGGTGCAATCATCCCCCCAAAATATATAAAATCATTCTTTAAAAATTTAAAACATCGTTTTTTTTTGGACATGTCTAATAGGAAATAAATGTTTATGATAATCAACTACCCCATTCTAAGGGTGGAACTACCCTTATCAATAAAAGGAAAAATTAAATCAAATACCGCTTTTCAAGAAAGTCTTGGTTGGTATATTTTTGTTCCAGTATATAAACCAGGTGTAACAGTTTACTTTTAACCAAAACCACCCCTGCAAGGGATATTCATCCCCTAAAATGAAGAAAATCAATACAACTTAAAATTGTAAAAAAAATATTTAGATGTATTAGGATATCTCATACATTATGAGCAGTTTAGAGTGGTTTTTTATAATAAACCACTCCTAAAATTAGGGCAAAGAAACCCGCATTATCAGAAAAATTGAATAAAATATTAGCTTATGCAAAAAGCGTTTTGGCCTCATATTTTTATCCCAGATGTATGAAAAAAGGCCTTCTTAGGTTTTCGAGTTCATTTCTAAAAAGCTACCTTGCAAGGGGGTAAATTCATCATAAATGTATAATATATATAAAACTTTTAAATATTAATATATATATTTGGATGTTTTAGAATATCTCAAATATAACATACATTTTCGAAATTTTTTGGAGATGAATTTACCCCCTTGCAGGGGTGGTTTTGGTTAAAAATGATCTCAAAATCTAGGTACACCTGCTTTTATACTTGGATCAAGAAAATATGAAGCTAAGACTTTTTGTAAAAGCTAGGATTTCATTCATTTTTCTCACTGATAAGGGTAGTTTTCCCCTTTAGAAAAGGGTGGTAGACTATGATATACATTTATTTCTTACTGGACATGCCCAGAAAATCTGTTTTTTTGAAATTTTTTAAGGTTGTACATAATTTTATACATTTTAGGGGATAATTGTACCACCACAGAGTTCATGGGGGTTGATTTACAACCTTCGCAGGGATGGAAATGTATTATTTCATTTTTCAAGGTCCTTGGAAACAAAATTGCAGTGAATAACTTTTAATACCACTGCTTTTTTTGCAATTTTTAGATTTGGCATCTTTTCAAACCCGAAATAAAAGTGATTTTTAAAAATTTGCAAAAAACGAAAAGCAATGCTCTTCCTTAATGAATAAATGTGAAAAAACAGGCAGTTTTTAAGCGATTTTTGCGGTCACTTTTTAACTATCAGACATTTGAATTAATAACTATCACAAGGTTACTTTAAACACCGAATAAATTTTAGGTGTCGATCATATAATTATAAGGTATTTATTAGTCTAAATAATTTTAATATACAGGGTGTAAAAAGTATGATGCTCATCATTTTAATGGGCGACAGTGGAGCTCAAAATAAGTCGAAAAGTTTATATGACATATGTGTCAAAACTTGACAGATTTTTGTCTAAACGATGTTAAAGTCATGCACTTTGAAAGCAGTTATTTCTGTAAACCGTAACAACTGGAAACTTTTGTCTTAATCGCGTATCAGTAGATTCATTTGATAATAAAATAAACTTAATTTTAAATGTTTTAGTCTACAAATAAAAAAAATAATAATAATTTTTTAACAATTGTTCTTCCAGTTAAAAATTGGCAACAGTGCGATACCTTTGTGCGAAAAGTCAGTCGTACAAAGAAGCTTACCGATCCGGCCACGATATTTTTGTTTGTTTTTGAATCGGGAAAAAATATGCCGATATGTTTTAAATTCAAGACAAACGTATTGCAAGTGTACCTACTAAAGACTGATGAAAACGGAATGTGTGCGACCGAGAAACTTATTCTTTAAGCAAAACAAAAAAGTGCTGTTTTAAAGCATAATAAGTTGTAATCTTAAAATGGATATTAAGCCTATTCTTATGGTAAGTACAATTATTTTTTAATTAAAAATAAAAAACAAACAATTATTGATTGTTTTTACTTAAATTTAATATTAAAATAAGTTGCAGGAAGTAATTTTTATTATTTGTATGTAAATGAATGAACATTCTTAAAAAAGTGTAAACAGTGCAAGAAACTCACAACAACGTTCGAAGTTGAGACCCGCCGCTTCGACGAAACAGGCGTGTTTCCAAGTTTTTTAAACTTTAAAAGGGCATATTTCGAAAACAATTAACTTTTGACTCATATGTTCTTGGCTTTTCGACTTATTTTGAACTCCTCTATCGCCCACTAAAATCATGAGCATCATACTTTTTACACCCTGTATAGATAAATATTACGACAGTTTATTCAAATGCCACATAGTGTACTATTAATTCTGTAGGGAAAACGAAAAGCCTAACTTCTGCTCTTCGACTCACCCGGCAGTCATAATATTGACATAGATTTTCCGACATTTTAACAAGAATACAAATTTTAATTACCACCAGGAAAAACACAAACAAATCACAATGCACAAATGGCAATACTATATGTAATGAATTAAACAAAAACGTTTTTTTTTATTTAACTCCAAAAAACTAGCCGTTTTTTGCTTCTTTGATGGCCACACTTTAATTAATATTTCTCACTTTATTTGCAAATAGCAATTAACTAAAAAATACATGCGTTTATTTGGATTTTATTTATAAAAAAAAATTAAATAAATTTAGGTGAGCCTATACAAACATTTCTTGTTATGTAAGGATGTCTTATATTAAAAAAAATAGAATTTGTAAAAAATTGAAATCATGTTTACCAACGTGTATTCTTATACTTGGTATAAATATTTTAGGAAATAATTCCCCACAGTTCAAGTTTAAAAAATTAAAATTTTATTATTTAATAAAGAAAAAAAAAATTAAAAATAAAATTAAGATAATTAAAACGAATATAAATTCGAGCCTATTTTCGACAGAAATACTTCCTACTTTCTGTTACTTTTTTTATTGGTTTGGCAACAGTGTTCGTTTATACAGCAGCGTGTGCACGTATATTCTCTCGATGGACGCTCGCTCAAGGAATCTCAGCAAGCGAGCGTCCAAACCTATTACCAAAAATTTTACATTGTTCTGTGTGTCTATAGTGATAACTACAATTGTCTTTGGTATAAGTGACTTGTCTGTATTTGTTTTTAGTAAAAACCCTTTTTTTGTTTGCAAAATTACATCATCTGAATTTGGATATTCTCGTTCCCATATGTTTGCCAAGTCCAGTCTACTTAAATTTTGTTGTGTATTTAAATAAAATAGATGTTTATATGTTTTGTTGGTTACTGTTTGCATTTTCAGCGAGAAGTTTTTGTTGTTTATTTGTGTTTTGGTTTGAGTTTGTTTACCTTTATAATTGAAGTTTTTTGTTGCCGGGTATTTGGGTCCACTAAAGAGTTTTTTGATTTTTTGTTGATATGTGTTGGTGAAACAGAGCCAATAATTTTGTTTATTTTTTGTTTTGTAAGGTTTTCATGACGTTTTCGTTTTTTGTATTCCGCGATTAGCCATACGAGATTTTGATCATCGTCTTCTTCCGATTCGGAATTATTAGTATTCATATTAATAGTTGTATAAAATTTAAATGATAGTGTACAAAAAAAAACTAATAACTTTTTATGCTGTGCGGTATCGTACCGTCTCCGATGCCGTACCACTGCCGAATGATAAATACTATATTTTTGCTTTTTCAAATAACCAATCTTCCGGTATAGACGAAAGAGTTTTAAGGAGTGTTATTTAGTATTTCGCTGAACCGTTATGCTATTTGATAAACTTGTCATTTACTCCGGTGTGTTTCCAAATCTTTTAAAGGAGTCCAAGTGTGTCCCAATATTTAAGGGCAAGGGTTCGAGACTCTGCCTGACTAACTATAGATTAATTTGTGTTTAGAATCAGATCACTAGGACCTTTGAGTTAGGATATTCAATCAGATTCACCAAATATGTATAGTTTTAATATATTGCTTGTAAACCAAACTGCTTTCTGTAGAGGCAGATATACTACCTCAGCGACCTTGGACTGATTGGAGAGTATTTATAAAGCCCTAAATAAACTGCTACTGTCTAACCTTAATGCTATTAGAGTTTGTGGAGCAACCTATACATGGGGTAAATCATACTCAGAACAACGTCAACAAAAGACACAATGGAGAATGGCTTGGGGGTACCACAGGATTCAGTATAAGGCCCTTTATTGTTTATCATTTTTTTTAATGTTACTCAAGAATCATGTCGAGCATCTGATCTAACCATGCCCTTTAGTGATGATACAATAATGCTAATGCTTTATGCTAATAAAGCATAAAGACCCTGCAGTTCTTGCACATAAATCTAATATGGCATCTACTGAGTTCCAAAACTATTGTATCAATAACGGTCTTATTTTAAATTCTACAAAAATATTCTATATGCAGTTTTTGCCAAAAAAGTAACACAAGATTATGAGTTACTATTCAAATTAATGGTAAGTCAGTACAGAGCACGAACTCCTTTAGGCTTCTAGGACTACACATTGATAAAAAGCTTACATGGGAGTCTCACTGCATCTCTTTGTGTGCTAGGATTAGTAGCATGTGTTCACGAACTTTTGGTAATTGATTTGAATATGGAGGAAGTCAAAATGTAAGAAAAGAATAACTTGTTATTAAAAGATATAAAATTAATAATTACGATTGGTCTAGGATTAGTAATGCTACTACCTTGTCAGAAAAGTTTTCTCTTTTCCATCAGTTCATTGTCAAGATAATGGGCCTATATATTCGTTATAAAACAATGATAAATAACTGTAGGGAATATATAACCAATGAAATAAGAATATCTTGTAAAAATAACTAATGGAATTAAGACTCTGTCAGACTTTAAAAAGGTAAGTCACGGTGTTCCACAGGGTTAGGATTTGGGACCTCTGCTATTTTTGTTATATATTAATATCACTCAGCTTAAAATTAGTGGTAAATTAACTCTTGCAGATGACACATCAATTTGTTGGTCTGGTGGCAATTCCGTAGCACTACAAAACTTATTTAATAATGATCTTAAATCAGTCAAGCAGTGGTTTGATTCAAATAAACTGTCTTTGAACATTTTAAAAATTAAATCTATGGTATTATCTAAAAGAGACACAGTTTCAATTAGGATTAGCAATGAAATAACTAAGTTTTTAGGTCTACATATTGATAATAATCTTAAATAGAAAAATCATTTTAACCAAGTATGTAAACACCTAGCATCTTCCCTTTTTGCTATAGAACAGTCTCTATGGAAATGAATGATACCAGAATATCCTTGGTGGTATATCATGCTTTGTTTAAGTCACAAATTAGATAATAGTACACATTTTTGGGGATATACAACCCTTGGCAGGTGTAACATAATTTTTCTGCTGCAAAAGTAAGCAATTAGGATTATAGGTAATGCAGATAGAATTGCACACTGCAGACCACTATTTAAATCTTTAAAAATCCTCATGTTTTATGATATGATTATTTATGAGAGTGTCACTTTTTTGCATAGAAAAAAATTAGAGAAATGGGGCGATATATACAATTACCCTACCCCCAATAGGAAAGGACTTAAACCTACACCAATCTCATCATACCAAAAACAGTTTCCATCACTTCAGAAAGTATATAATGCAATTCCTCTCAATGTAAAGCGGCTTGATACCAAGCTTTTAATAAACATCTAGGGAGTGCCTTGTTGAAAAGTACAAACTATTCTTTGGACAATATATTGTTAACACAATTTCCATATTAAATAATTTAGTAAATAAAGAACTAAATTTTTTAAAACAATTTGTATTATAATTTTAGTATTAGTTATAGGAAACTTATATTGTTATATCATTCTTAAAGCTTTGTTTTGATATTTTTTGTATATGACGAAGTTTTTGATTTTTTGTATACCTTTTATGTTTTTAACATTATGACTATTTCAGTTCAGATTTTTTTAAATCTAGATAAATTTATGCATTTGGGTTAATAGGGTGTTCAGGATTTTGGGTTTAAATTTTGCATACATGTTATTTGGCAGTCTTTCCTAATTCTAAATTAATATTTGTGTTTAAAATCTAATAATTACCCCTGAGAGGTAAGGCTAGTCATACACTGAGACTGGAAAGCTGCAAACTGCAAAAAACGCAAATTTAGGCGAATGCCATGTGCATGAAAACATGCAAGCGACTATCCTCCATTGCTAAAGAAGTTTTGGGATGTTTAATTCATGAGCATGTGTTGGGATCATTTGTATGTTTACGTCCGAACACAGCCATTCATTACTTCGCAACTTTTCGTGGCTTTCTGGTCCCAGTGGATGACCAGCTTAAAGGTAGTGGCTTTAAAAATATAAAGTTTTCTAGTTTTGTGTTAATAGGATACTGTATATAATAAAAATATATTATAAGCCAAGATCAAGCCCAAAACCTTTATGTACCAACTTCAAATGCTGAAAACATTTTTTTTTAGATTCTATTTTATTCTTCTTTACAGAGACGGTACGATACCGCACAGCATAAAAAGTTATTAGTTTTTTTTGTACACTATCATTTAAATTTTATACAAACAACTATAAATATGAATACTAATAATTCCGAATCGGAAGTAGACGATGATCAAAATCTCGTATGGCTAATCGCGGAATACAAAAAACGAAAACGTCATGAAAACCTTACAAAACAAGAAATAAACGAAATTATTGGCTCTGTTTCACCAACACATATCAACAAAAAATCAAAAAACTCTTTAGTGGACCCAAATACCTCGGCAACAAAAAACTTTAATGATAAAGGTAAACAAACTCAAACCAAAACACAAATAAACAACAAAAAAAACTTCTCGCTGAAAATGCAAACAGTAACCAACAAAACATATAAACATCTATTTTATTTAAATACACAACAAAATTTAAGTAGACTGGACTTGGCAAACATATGGGAACGAGAATATCCAAATTCAGATGATGTAATTTTGCAAACAAAAAAAGGGTTTTTACTAAAAACAAATACAGACAAGTCACTTATACTAACGACTTTAGCTAAATTAACGGCAAATAAACAGATTACCAACTATGCAGAACCAACTTATTCCGTAATCATTAGTACAGTTGAAATAACCATATCAGATGAAACAATCAGCGAATTCCTTAATGTCAATCATATTAAACATAGATACTGCAAACGTATCATTGTAAAAGCTACTGGAAAACCAACATCTATGATTAGAATTATAATGGGATGCCAAAAGAGTTTCGAAAAATTACTAAACGAGGGTCTATTCTACAAAAATAGACACACCCCAAGCCTGCAAAAAATGTAACAAATTTGACCACACTACTGAAAACTGCAACACACAGCCAAAATGTGAAAAATGTCTTGGAAGCCACCACACACAAAAATGTTCGTCAACTCTACCACTAAAATGTTTAGGATGTGGCGCGGAAGATCATAGAGCCTGGTCATACAAATGTCCACAACGACCCACAAAACCAATTGAAGGAATTCCAAACGTCAAAATAAGAAGTCTAAACAAGAAAACGCAAAATATTCCCCGAGAAAAAACTGCTAATACCAAAGTCCATGCGCCTGTCACAATCCATGATTTAATAATCAACACTTATATATCTAAAATCAATAAACCAAAAAACATCGATAGAAAGGCTTTAATCGAGAAGCTAAGAAAAAAATTTGTAGAGGAATACAACATAGACACGACGCTGTTTTTTCTGGAAATCGGGTATATATTTTAATGTTTGATCTAGATAACCCACAAAAGCCATCACCAACAGAACCAATACATGGAGAAACTAATATACAATTCAATGGATAATCACCTCACCATTCTTTATAATAACATTAATAGCTATCATAACAAAAGATCTGTACTTTACAACACGGTCGAGAGGGAAAAGGCAAATTGCATTTTATTGGTGGAAACAAAAACAAAAAGTTCTACGAACACTAATTACATGGACTGGGACAAAATTCAAAAGCAAGGTAACATAATAACCAATACTTGAGGGGGCAGCTTAGTCCAAGTACACCCTTCACTTCAAATGAAAAAGGCAAACGCACCGCAGATTATAAATCCTCTAAACGAGTGCTTGCACTTTTCGGTGCCCTTCCAGGGAGATCAGCTACATTTGCTTTTGGTGTATATACACCCAACATCAAGAATAGAAGAAACTGTAGTTGTTAAAGCTTCACTGTACAAATATGCAATAATTATTGGCGACTTTAACATAAACAAGGAAAAACAAAAGCAGGTCAACTCATTTCTACAGAATAGTGACTTTTTACAACAAAATACACCTCCTACTTTTTTAATGGCTAACAATACAGATTCCACTCCAGACTTGTTTATGTACTCCAGAAATTTGGCACACAACATTATGGCTGTGGATCTTCTGTCTGACATTGGCTCAGACCATTTAGCGATAAAGGTTAAAATCAACACAACCACCCCTCCAGAAATCAGTCCGGAACCTCCCAAGTTTAACTTTAACAAATGCCATATACACAGGGTAAACGAAGAAATATTAAAATATATAACAACAAACTAACCGTATGCAATCAGTGTAGAAAAGATACAACAATTCAACAGAAAATTAATGGAATCCATTTTACTATATACACCAACAATTACACACAAATATTACACTTATCCGCTACCACCATATATAATAAAAATGATAAAGAGAAGAGAAGGATGCTTAGAGAATATCAGTTAAATCAAGATCCACACATTAAAACCAATATTAATCAGTTTAGTAAAAATATCCAGCAAATGATCTTTCAATATAGAACTAACAGTTGGCTTAACACATGTCAAGAAATAAATGAAGCTAATGGAAGGAATTTTTCCCAAAAAAGTCAACAAATTAACTAAATATAAAGTGACAGCAACAATTCCACAAATTACAGAAGGAGTCACATACTCAACAGACATGGAAAAAGCGAACATTTTTCTCAAGCACTACCGAGAACATTACAGCCCAGAAGCAAATCCAGACTTTGACGAAGAAAATTTTGGCATTGTAGATAATTGGTATGAGGAATATTTTAGTTCAAATTGTGATAATAACCAAGATACTATGGTAGATGAAAACGAATATTTTAATATACTTCATCACCAAAAGAATACCTCTCCAGGACATGACGGAATACCATGGATAGTACTAAAACAGCTAGATAAACGCATTCACAAGTATATTATAAGTATTAGTGATGGAACGGACGTCCGGTTCAAGTACCGAATCCGGGAAGTCCGGCCACTTCACCGGACTTCCGGTCCGGCCGGATTTTTCTGAAAAAGTCCGGCTGTCCGGCCGGAAATTTTTTAATGTTATTAATAAGGAAATATAATTTAATGAGTCATTGGAAATATAAATAGAGGGAAATAAAAATCTTGGGTAGAAAAAGCAGCTTACATTTATTAACTCATTACAGGTAATCTCTAATTCTCGTACAAATAAGGAAAAACACTGTTAATAATCAAAATGTATCTTTTTCAAATTATGATGATTTTTCAGCATTTTGACTGGTTAATCTAGAACGCTTTTCTTCATAAATGTTGCCAATTTCTAAAAAAGACCTTTCTGAATACACACTACTTGCTGGGGCGCTTAAATATCGTTTAGCAACTTGGGCTCCATTTGGAAACTCATCCTTGTGCTCTTTCCACCAATGTATTGGATCAGGCTTTCTCTCCTGTAGGAGCTTATTAAGATAATTTTCAATCGGGTCTTTGTTCGTGGTACACTTACATTACCGATTAAGGAAAAGGGAGCAATTTTTTCAAAACATGTCCAAACTGACGGCACTTCTTGATGTTTCATGATTTTAGACAATGGTTCTTCATCACTATCACTATCACTGTCATGTACTGCTGTTAAGTTTAAATTTTCAGTGCTTTCAGTGCTATTAGTGGTAATCTCCTTGAACTTTGTTATCTCGTTTAAAATACACTGCTTCGCGAGCAAAATTTTTTCTGGTGGAAAAAATGCTAATTTATACCTAGGGTCCAATACAGTAGCAATGACATAATTGAGATTCTGGTAAATTAGTTAAAATGATTTATATAGGATAATATGGGTATTCACAATGCAAGTCAGGGTGCGGCAACAGAATAAGGATTTTTAAGAATCTTGAAGGCTATATAAGTAAAGTATTCTACAAAATTGTTTATGATTTTAAAAATGTATAAAATTCATTATAAATTAACGAACTTTTTGGTGATTTTTATAACTTTTTTTTTTAGATTTTTTTAAGTGTGGTTTTTAAATAAGGGTTGCCATAATATATGACATTATATTACTCTAGCTGAATACTTTGCCTGTCAATTGTCTTTGTAAGAAAACTCTTAGTTTACAATATTTCCTTGGTACTTTATTATCTTTTATTGACATTTAAATGTAAGTAGCACTGATTAATATTTTATTTTTTATTTTTTGAGGAAAAAAGACATAGAGTTCGGCGCCGGACTTCCGGCATCCGGTTCGCTGGGCGGCCGGAAGTCCGGAGTTCGGTAGTCCGGTGAAACATGAGTCCGTTCCATCACTAATAAGTATATACAATTTTTGCCTAGCAAACAAAGTTTTTCCAGATGATTGGAAAAAAGGTATTATAATCAATATTCCTAAACCAAATACGAACCATAGCTGTACTAAAAACTACAGACCCATAACACTGTTACCTGTGTTAGGCAAACTTTTCGAAAAAATAGTACGTAACATGATACAAACTCAGACATCTCACTTAATACCTATTTACCAATTTGGCTTCACACCACAGAGTAGCACCATACATCCATTGTTTATTCTTACATCAAATATACAGGGTGAAAAACACAACAAAAAAAAATCCGCAGCATTATTTCTTGACATCAAAAAAGCCTTCGATAGTGTCTGGCATAGGGGTCTCCTATTTAAACTTAAAAAGATAGGTATTTCTGACACACTTATAAGGCTCTTAAAACAATTTCTCGAAAACCGCAGACTATCTGTTAGAATTAACCATGCAATATCAGAAGAATTTCAACCCCAACAAGGCCTCCCCCAAGGATCAGCACTTTCGCCTCTTTTGTACAATCTTTACTGTAATGACTTAATACCACTTCAAAACACAGATTCATATATACTACAATTCGCCGATGATACAGCCATTATAGCCCATGGTCAAAACCTAAACAAAACAACCCATAGCCTTCAAAGCCAGGTAAATAATGCACTGAAATGGTTCAATAGGTGGAGACTACAAGTCAATCCAATTAAATTCTCAATTTTATAATATTAAACCATCAATTTCGCACTATCTCCTAAAATAATATTATGTAACACTGAGTTAGCTCACTTACATCCACTGATAAATATTTGGTTTAGTAAGATTCCAAGCAAACTTTAAACAATCATACAAAATTAGTCATGAAGAAAGATGGTCTCAAATAGCAAAACATTTTAGAACGCTAACCTACAGAAATAGGCATATACAATGAAATGCAGCTACCAAATCTGAAGAACAATTTGCTGAACCACCATTGAATATTTACATATACTCCTTGCAAATCATGAATCAACCTGAAGAACATATCCACTGCAGAAACCATATCACTAAAACTTTAACCAAATGATGGCATCCTAACAACACTATCCAACCCATTAAAGAGAGGACCCAGGTGCTAGTTGAGAAGTTTGCTAAAACTCCTCATAACAAGCACTTATTAACAGCTCATTGTAGGGAAAGGACCAGAGAGCATTCAAAATTCCGCCATCCAGAACACACCTTATGGGAACTCTTCAACAGCTATACAGCTAACTAAAAATTTTCTATCATTGACTATTTATATTCTATTTTCACTATACTTATTAGTAATATTATTATTGATGTTGTTTTTTTTTTGTAAAATAATTTGTCAGTTATCTACTTAATATGTACATATTAGCTAACACACAGTCTTGTAAATATAATGGGCTGAAGGACTTCGGTCGATGGCCTTTTGAGATTGTCTCAATAAATTACTTATAAATAAATAAATACTCTTCTTTACTAAATTTAAAAAGATAAAATTGTACAAAATTATACTAAACCTTCAGGTAAAACTTTCCCTTTGGATTATCCCACCAGGTTTTTACCTAATGGCCATGTCATAATAATGCCCTCTAAGATGAATATGCAAAATTTTAACCAAAAATCTAAAACCAAACTACAGAAATCCAAAAGCCTGAATCTTACTAACATTTCTATAGGTAAGTCATTATAAATTGACTTTTCTTGTAACAAGCTTTTTTTAATATTACCAAAATTAGTTTGCTTATACATACCTGTAGTCTGTTTCCTTTTAATTAAGGGCAAAAGTTGAGGAAAATCTTTAAGAAAAAATGGATGATTAAACTGAAAGTCCTCATTATCTACATTTTGTGTTTTATGAAAATCATATAAATTCAACTGTCGAACAAAACTCGATAGATGATTATGTTTAAAATACTTGGGTAGTGTATATGTTACAAATTTTAATTGATCGTGTATAATAAAACCATCTCCATTTTTATTCCAGCTAATAATTTCATCAGCATTATCATCATTTACCATTTTCCACAGCTTTTTTATAAACAAAGGTACATTACCCGCAAGGGCATTTTGTATTTGCAAATCATTAGGATAATCTGGGTTAATAATAATTGCTGGTATTTCTTGGGAATCGTCTACATGTACCTTAAGAAAAATATTATCTGAATTGTCTGTTGTGTTGTGATCTGCGTCTGAAAGTTCAGTTTTTCCATTGTTGGTATCCATTTTACATTGTGTTTTTTAAAAAAGTATTAACTTTATTAGGAAACGATTAACTGTTACGTGTTCCAATTAGTTTTCTTCTTCATTTCTGCTACTATTTTATGTTTATAAAACCACCTAAAAAAATTATAAACGTTTTCTTGACGTCCAATAAAAAGAAAATTTAGGTCGGCTAGTTCATTTCGATATACCGGGCAGTGTTGACAATCTTTTAAAATTAAATTCCGACCGGTGACAATAAAATTTCCCTCTTTTCCCGTTATAGAAGGTATGTTTTTATTCGGAAATAGTGTACACTATTTTGCACTTTTTTACGTAAACGCTCCTTTAAAGGTGTATTTTAGAACTACGTAAGGGAAAAAAGTGTAAACTTGTGTAAAATATTACTGAATAACAAACAAACCTAGTATAGTCACATATCATAAAAAAGTAATTTTCTAGGCAAATAGTTGGTTTGTTTGTTGTACAGAAATATTTTACACTATTTTACACTTTGTCTATCTACGTAATCCTAAATTATACCTTTCGTAAGAGCGCTTACGTAAAAAAGGTGTAAAACAGTGTACACTATATAGATTCATTCCTGTGCAAGCAAAACACTTTTAAGCGAAGTTCATATACTTGCGAAATGCTAGCCTACAATTTCGGGGCAAAACTTTTTTCGGCAGGTCGCGCTACTTTTCAGGACTTAGGACGTACTCATTTAAAGGGTTGCGCGGGCAGTATTATCTCTGTTTCTTAGACGTTAATAATTACAATTAATTATTAAATAGACTTATATCATTGGTAAACAAAATGAACAGTCTATAATAATTCATAATTGTACATTTTTTAAATAAAATAAAATTTTTATATACAATGCAATGTTTTCGCCGGTTTGTTTGGTATTTCATATTGCTACGAATTTTCTAGCAATTTGGTCAAGGATGGTAAACTTAACAAGGAGTACTGGTTCCCATTTAAGCCCATATACGCGAATTTAAATGTCAATTCCATATATTATGTGACGCATTTTTGACGTAATGGTTTTGCCTATTGTTTTGTTTACAAGTAGTATAAAGTCTTAATTTTATCAAATGGTATACAATATGGATCTAATAGTAGTTGTACATTCAAATTAGTTTTTAAAGGTTGAATATTTAACAAAAATTAATAAAATAAATCTACCTTCTGGGCAAAACGGTGACGTCACAAACATAACCTTATCTGCGGACAAATTGCAAAAATCGAGCACTCCTTGTTAAGTTTACCACCCTTGGGATTTGGTGCTAAAACTGTTGGTCAGTCACAGAGAAATAGAAGGAGAAAGCGAGAAAGCGCTTCGACCACTGCGCATCCAATTTTACGAGGACGGCATGTAAGCCGCCATGGTTGCTTCTACTTGTCAAATCAAAATTGACATTTGACATAACAGTTTTGTTTTCTTTGTTGTTCTCATGGGATAAAAAAGGGTTGTCGTATAAACAAGATTTTTTCGTAAATGTTTTGTTTTTGGATTAGATTTGGCTTAGTATCTTTAATTTTATTTTAGTTTAGTGTTTCATTTATAATGCTCTAATTTAGTTTAATAAACTATGTCTTGTTGCGTGAGAGGATGTTCCAATTCTAGAAGATATATTTTCTTTTGTAAGTACCCCATTTTATATAAGACGATTTCGCCACGTTTTGGTAGGTACTTTTGGTTGGTCAGAAATGTACCAACCGATTTCGGGACGAAAAACGATGACGTCACAAGAACTTTGGTATCTATTTTGGTCTGTCAAATCACATACCAAGCTTGAAGCACGGTTAGTTGATTTTGGTAGCTTGCTATCTTTATTTAACTTGGAAGCTGATTGGCTAGCTATTTTGGTTATTTGTTTATTCATTTTTTGTTATCAATTTGTTAAAATAAGTGCGATAAAAGTTATAAAAACGGTGTGACGTTCCTAATTAATAATCATACATTGACGTTCTTTGAGAACGATGAAATCTGCTCATTGTTATTAAGAGGTTAGTAATGATTAAAAAATACAGGAATTTTGTTTACACACTTCTTCCAGCTGTTATAGCTGTCAGCTGACGAATGACAAACCAGGCAAATTCGGCTTAAATTGGTAAGGTACGTCATTCTCATGACGTCAGAAGATACCGAATGGTTAACCAGTCATGTACCAACCAAAACGTGGCGAAATCGTCTATAGTGAAAATATTTTATTGTGTATATATAAAAACGTAGAAAAATTAAAGCTAAAATAGTTTAACTGTAATTTTTTAAGATAACATACATTATAATAGGGTAATTGTCTCGAAAGTTGCCTCCTCCCCGATTTTGACCAAATTTGGTATACGGGGGTTTTTGGGGCGCTGATTACGAATCTCAAAAAATATTTTTTCGGCAACGTTTCGTTTTCGAGATATTCATCATTAAAGTTGAAAATCAAACTAACCTTATTTTCACTATATTCCCCCTTCTTTCTGTACACAATTCTTGATTTTTATAAAGTGGCGCACAATATTTTATCCCCCCTTTAAAACCTTATATTTTTATTTATTTTACACCTTTTTTCCATTAAATTGCGAGCTTTCACTAAACTGGGCGGCCATGGGCCTAGTGTATATATGGTTGCACAATCCGACGAGGTTTTGCAATTAAATGGAAAAAAGGGGTAAAATAGATATAAAAACAAGTTTTTAAAAGGTGTTTTTAAAAAAATTATGTGCCAATTTAGTGTAAAAATCAGAATTCTGGCAAAGAAGGAGAATAGTGTAAATAAGGTTACTTTGATTTTCAACTTTGATGATGAATATCTCGAAAACGAAATGTTGCCGAAAGAAAATTTTTCAGATTCGTAATCAGCGCCCCAAAAAACCCCCGTATACCAAATTTGGTCAAAATCGGAGAGGAGGCAACTTTCGAGACAATTACCTATAATAGTTTAGGTCTCTTGATTTTTGCATACTTGCAGGCGCAACAAAATTTAAATGTTATATTTTAATTTTAGATTTCCAAAAGAGGAAGTTTTGGTTAAAAAATGGTCGAGTGTACTGCAGATGAACAATTGGTCAGGTAGCAAATACATTTGTTCAAAACAGTTCCTGGATAGTAAACATATAGGACAAGGAATGATTTTAAGATGAAATGTTATACCTTTGCTTTTTTTGGATGGCATTTCCACCCAAGTACCCACCAATTATCAACAATTCCATGGCGAAACACCATACCAAAACTATCTATGGGGAAAGAATAAGAAATAAGTTAACCAAGTTGATTCCATTTAATGGTCAATAAAAGTCAATAAAACCTATTAATAAAAATATATTGTTTTATTGTTAACCCAACAGTTTAAGCCTTTTTGTTGTCAAACTAACCTACCGGACTAAGTGTAAGAATGCCACTTTTCTATTCCTCAGAGGGAGAGTGTGAACTTGCCCAGGATTGTGTCTATGTAACTCTATTATTACGGTATCTTAGTATTGGCAATTGTCACATATTAATTATTCAAATTGTCTCTGCAGCAGCCTAAATTTAAACTAATTATGAAATAATTTGTTCAATTAGAATTGTGTTTCTGATCTACATATTTAAACATCGATAAAAATTCTCTTATATTATACAATACAATAAGATTAGTTTAACAAGAAACAAGAAATTTATGTTCGTTATTTTACAATAATTGTCAAAAAAAAAACCTATTCTCCGCTAAAAATAATTTTAAAAAATTTGGGGAAATAAGCTACAAAGACAAGAACTATGTCTGGTTGTATTCTGAAAACTAAAAAAAAGGGGGTATAGGCATTGAAAACAAGAGTCTCATAAGAAAAAGAATGGCAATGGACCTGAGGATTGTTTAAAAAAGTATAACCCTAAACAAAACGAGTGGCATAAGTTAAGAGGTTGTATCATCATAGTGCATATAAAAATTAATATATACCATGTAATTTTTTTTTAAATAAATAGGACCTTCCTTTTATAATTTTCATCAGGTTTTCCATTGGGCCAACTACATGTATTAGCCAGTGTCATTTCTTAAAGTAAATTTACTTCTTAATGCAAAAAAAAAACATTGACATAGAATACAGTGTAGAAATAAAACACTTCTTTACTGCTTGTTTTATTTAATAAAATGCCATTTGTCCATATAATGCATGTTCTCGCTGTGAAGTTCTTTAGGAAGCCTTTTATATTGTATGCATTTTTTGCTATATTCTCTAATTAAAACTTTAGGTTTGGTTGTTATTCAGAATTAGTTTACACTTTTTGTACACACCAAATTCTGAAATACACCTTCGATAAGAGCACTTAAGTATGAAATACTGAACACTAATTTTGAATAACAGAGGCCTTCTTTTGATTTTTAAAGAATCCATTAAAATATATGTTTACTTTAGAGTTCTAAAGACAGCACTACAGTTATTGGATAAACTTATGAAAGCTTCTTTGGGTAAACAAAGTTGGTATTTCAATTTTAGCATTTCCATTTATGGTTTTTTTTTTAAATTACTGCTAAGTCACCTGGATCTTCTTGCCCTCGTCATTAAAAAACTATAATATGCATATTTATAACGTATTCTGCTTTCTTTATCCTTGCTAAAAAATTTAAAAACACATTTATATGTAGGATTTCAATATTCTAAGCTTTTTACCAAGAAATAAATCTTTTAACCCATAAGTATTTTGAATCTTACAAATAATTTACCTGCATAGTATACTGTTCAATAATGGTACATGTTTTCATCTTAAAATTTTAATTTTATTCATAAAACGTAATATTATTCATCCAAAACCATTTAATTAAATTTTTGTTTACAAACAAGATTATGAAATGACAAGCAAAAATGTATGACAAATGACAAGCGAAAGCTAACCATGGCGGCGCCCTATATTAGACTTTTCGCGCAGATTGAAGCGCTTTCTCCTCTTCTCTATTTCTCTGGTCAGTCAACGAGGTTACAAATTTGTAACTTCGTTGTGGCCAGAGTTTATTAATGTTGTGGCCAGTGTTGGCAAGATGGAAGATTAACCACGAAGTATAAAAATACAAGGAGTTTTAACGTAATGTTAATTACTAGCATGGCTAGCCTACAATTTCAGGGACAGAGCTTTTGTCGTCAAAGGGCGCTACTTTTCAGGACGAACTCATTTAAAGTGTTGCGCAAGAAGTTTTATCTCTGTTTCTTGAACGGTAATAAATACGATTATTTATTAAATAGAATTATATAATTCATAAACAAAATAAAACGTCTATAATATATAACTGTACTTTTTTTTTTTTTTAAAGAAAACAGAATATTTTACTTTAATATTAATTTCCTTTATCTCTCGCTTCAAAAATTATACCATTACGACGTTCTCGAACGCAGCTCAATCCAGCTATCCCAAAAAAGAAGAAAACGTCATTTTGTTGACCGGTACCGGTGGCCGCCATTTGCGAATGCCTTTGTACTGTACTTTTTTCCTTTCGTATTTTGTGACTGTACTGTAGAAGGTGTTAGTGCGTGGTGTTCTTATTGATTCGTTTTAGTTAAAAAAAAAAAACGCAAATAATTAGTAGAAAATTTAACTTCTCATTGGTACCGTTCCACAATGGGTGACGCAAAATCTTTTTGCATCAATATTGCCAGAAGAGTAAAATTGAACCCGTGTTTGAAGTTCGGCCTACAGGTATGAGAGAAATCAATGCAACTATTTAGTATAATACAATATATAGTATATTTTTCGGCTGGCTTTAAAGTCAGACCTCAAGATAAATTAAAATAAATTACATATTTAAACCTTTGAAGATATGAGGGGATTATGTATAATCCCACAGCAGAAGTTCGAGGTTTAGACTGATGCTCTCCTCACCAAAGTTCCTTTTTATGATCTGCCACCTATACCGTGTTTTTGGCCTGTTTCTTGGTAATTTTTTACTTATGGGGCCCACGGCCAATTTCATTGAAATTTTGTTTACGGGGATTTTTTGGGGTGCTGATCATAAATCAAATTTTGTTGGAAACTCTTAGTTTTTAAGTTAGCGCACCACTTAGACCTAACCTAAAAGCTGCAAAACTTTTTTTTTCTAAAATTCCTCCTTAATATTAGTTTTACCAGAAATAAAAGATTTTATGGTAAAATATTTATCATTTTTAGGATAAATTTATTTTTAAATTTTTTTAGTCATTATTAAAAAAAGCTCTAAGAAAAATATTTTGCTGAGTCAGTTAGAAAATTATTTGGCATAAGTGCATCTAAATTGTTATAATCTAATGATACCTTCGTTATGGATGTCAATTTTCTTTGCTTTGGAATATTTACAGATTAATTTATAGGAATTTTATTTTGGAATTTCTTGAAATTGTTTTAAACTTTTCTGGTTTTACTTTATCCCAATTACAGCCTGAGTGCTAACATAAGAAATACCTAATCACTAAGACTCTCTATAAGATTTAGTAGCAGTATCCATTACAAATAGAATTTTCCTAAGTTTATTCATGTGTCAGCGGCAAAAAGTGGAGGTACTAGGTACGAGGTCGTTTAATGGTAGCTTCTTTAGGGTCTAATTTTATTGCATATCTTTTACTACATAATTTTAAATTTTCAATATATATTTGTTCGCAATTTTTTGGGTTATTCTGCATTTTTGTCTCCATACAATATAATTTTTGTAGGGCAAGAGTTTTACTCTTGGGAAGGATTTTTACAAATTAATCATGTTTTAAATTCATTAACTCACAACTTTTAAAAATAATATCCAATATACAAACAAAAATTGTTTTCCAAATTATTAAAGAAAAAGGTGAATTGCGTTTTTGCAACATTGGTCGAAACCATAAACTACAGTAAAAAATATACTTTTTTTATGTAGGTGTTAATATCGAAAGACTATGAAGATGACCCTCAACCGTAAAACCGCTGGTACTATGCCAAATTTTACATCTGCACCTTGAATTGCTATTGGGATTGGTTATGAAATGCCCAATAAAAGGTCTTTGTTATTCAGACATAGTGTACGCTATTTTATACTTTTTTTATATAAGTGCTTTTATGGAAGGTGTATTTTAGGACTACCTGGTTGGAAAAAGTGTAATATAATAAAAAATATTTCTGAATAACAAACAGACTTATTATTAAATCGAACTCTGTCAAGTACACTTAAAGTTGAAGTCCTGTTTCTATTTAAACTAGTGGGCTTTATAAGTTTTAGCACACGAAGCGCTATAACAGACCCAAAGTCAAGTTAGGACATTTTTTATTGTCCACTATATCATAGATTTTCCAGCTATTTACTGTGACACTATCTATTGCATTTATTATAAACATTAGCCACCACTTTTTTTCTCGGCCATACCTAATCTGTTATTTGTTATCCCATTGTCATGGAGGTCTACCTCTCCCATATATGTGTTGTAGCATGACATTCAATTCGATTGACTAATAGAAACTTCCTTGAATTTATATCTTTTTGCCATCTCAACTGGCTGAATGTTATAGAGAACCCGCGTAAACACTAGTGGCGCCTTTCTCGCTAGTTTTGTAAGTTCGTATATGAGAACAAGCTGTTTATAAACATACATTTCAATACTGACTCACGAATCATGTAATTTTCTATTAATTATTTCTTTGTAATCTTTACAAATTTAATACATAAATATATTACAATAACTTATTGAACCAATAAATATTAATTTATAAGAAAGTTATAATTAAGTGATTATGAGTGGAAACAAGGGTAAAAACAAACCAAGATCTGGTAACACTGGTTGTTGTATTATTGGCAAGGTGCGAAGTATATGGTGGGGTCAGCTGAATCGATTGCAGCACCCGCTGTGGTCAAATTTTTCGATAAATCATGCTTGATTCAAATGTAAACTATTAGATAAAAATAATAAAAATGGTGCAGAATAGTTTTTGTGTGCTTAAATGTCAGAAAACTGGCAGAAATACTTACTACAAATTTTATACATTTTCAACTGCTAGTTGGAAATTCAAAAAAAGGTCAAAATGGATAAATGCAGTTAAAAGGAAAAAGTAAGTAGCCGAATGACGTTCGGGTTTCCAGGTTAGGCGAACTTTTAAATTTGACGTAACAAGAAGAAAAACTTATCGTTTTTTGCCGTGTACCGTTTGTTCCTGCCTTTTCCTGAAGTTTTTTAATAATTTGCGAGTTTTAAAAAGAAAAAGATTCTTTTTAATAGACTAAGTAGTGTAGTCTTCTGTGATTGTGAATAGAGAAAATGGCTATAAAGCCTTCAAGTAAGTAAAGTATATATTAGTGTTAAGTATATTGAAAAAGATCCCTAGCTTACAGGCACTAAATTTTTCCACTTACCTCGCTTTTTGCTAGAGTTATAGAAAGATTCTATTTCATCAGGTTGGAAGTTATTAGTTTTTAGATTAAGCCTGTAAATGGTTTAAATTAAGTTAAAGTATATATTAGTGTTAAGTATATTGAAAAAGCCCTAGACTCGTAAGTTTGTCAGGTGATTTTTCACTTATCGGACCAATTGCCGATTTTTGTCTAAGGTTAATAAAAAAAAATCTATTCATGAATTGAAATTGAATTATTATTTAAAAAAAAAACCTGTTTAATATGCTACATTTTTAAATATATTTTTTTTATTTTTTATACTGACATTTGTAATGTTATTTAACTGTCATTTGCATTGATTAAAAGGATAACCTTATTTCCCAATAATAAGGTCCGAGTTCGATTCTACAACACTACAAGAACTTTTTTTAATTAAAACACTTTTTATACTTACTTTCTAAGCTTTAAAATTTTTTATTTACTATTGATATTGTACTTCACTTTTACAGTGCTGAACAGGTTTATATATATTAATTTACGAAAAATAAATAAATATTATAAGTAATCTTACACCTCTTCCATGGCTTTGAAGCATGATTTAATGCAGCCGTCAGATGTCGTTGTCATCGCGCACGGTGCCATTAATACTTACAGTACATTCCACAATAATTCATTGATTTCTCGTTTTACCTGCTACTGTTAGTTGTAAAACTTAATAAACTTTGGGTACCGCATGTAGGTCCGGACTTAAAATTTCCTTTATTTATTATTGTACCTACTTTTTGGTATATTATGTAGGATAAAGGCAAATTGCAGGTGTTCAATATAAAGCAGAGTCTTTTTATCTTAGTTCATCAGTAGTTTGGAGTTTGTCAATGTATTTTCGTGTGTGCTATCGAGCATCCAAAAAAGCTAACCTAAACTATTAATATTAGTAGGTAATCAGGACCTGTACCCTTTCAAAAGGTGCGGTGCCTACACAATAGATATTTGTCAGGCAACTTATTTATGGCTGGGTTTTTCACTGAGGGTTGTCATTTAAATTTTATTGCCGTCGAGAAATCAACGAACTATTGTGGAATGTACCATACAGTAAAAATGAGTCAAATATAAAATTTTATTCGTTTTGCGCCTTTAGCGAAAATATAGAGAAATTATTTTCCATCAAAGTGACATATTTTGAGGTTGAAAACTTTTTTTGCAAAATAAATGCAAACAATCAATTAATATATATTTTTTGGAAATCTTAATTTTAATATTATTTTTTAGGTTTTTGTCCACAACATTTTTCCGACGCAATTTTTAAAATGACCTGCTTTATGTAGTTTCATTAAAATTTGACAGATAAATAATTTTTTGAATTTTACGAAATTTCATCAATTTGTTAGGTTATTTATTGACATTGACTATGTCAAAAAAAGGAGTAAAACGAACTACAATGTTAAAAAGTTTTATTATTTCAAATGTTCAATTGATCCTAAAATATTAAAAAAAAAACGTAAAAGTTGTTTAAAATTAACTTTTCTATAGAAATGTCAAATTGTAAAAGCAAAAATAAAGTACAAAAATATATTCAAGAAACGAAGCAAAAAAAACAAATAATGCATTTTTTAAAAATTTTTACCTCATATTTTTTTTCAATGTGAATTTTGTCATAGGTATTGCTTTACAGAAAAAAAAACCGTTATTATGTACTTTAAAATGATTTTGGTAAAAGTCTTTAGGATTTGTAATAATCAAGATATTAATTTTTATCGTTTTTTTTTTAATTTTTAATGGTTAATAATAATAATTAATTAAAAACTAACCTCAAAATGTTGGTTAATACTAGTTTGACGTAAAGCTTGAGCTCTTATTAAACTAGTACTTCCAAAATTCCATTCTTCAACATTTTTTACGTGGTTACTTAGGAATAAATTTTCATCTTTTTTATTAGATGATAGCAGTAAATCTGGGACATTTAATTTTTGAAACCCACTCTTTATAATTACAATGTTTGGCATTTTTTATTTTAATAATGAATTTATAATTACCATTGGCACCATGCGCGATGACAACGACATCTGACGGCTGCATTAAATCATGCTTCAAAGCCATGGGAGAGGTGTAAGATTACTTATAATATTTATTTCTTTTTCGTAAATTATTATTTATAAACCTGTTAGGAACTGTAAAAGTGAAGTACAATATCAATAGTGAGTTTTAAAGCTTAGAAAGTAAGTATAAAAAGTGTGGTTCTAATAAAAAAAAGTTCTTAAAGTTTTGTAGAATCGAACTCGAAACCCAAACGTCATTCGGCTAAGCGGGAAATTTGGTTTGCTGGGCACTACTACCTTTTTCTTTTACCTGCATTTATCCATTTTGACCTTTTTTTTAATTTGCAACTAGCAGTTGGAATTGTATAAAATTTGCAGTGACTCTTTCTGCCAGTATTCTGACATTCAAGCACACAATAACTATTATGCACCATTTTTATTATTTTTATCTAATAGTTTACATTTAAATTAAGCATGATTTATCAAAAAATTGGACCTCAGCGGGCACTGCAATCGATTCAGCTGTCCCAACCATATACTTCGCACCTTGCCAATAGCGATCAGTATAAAATTCAAATTCTCTCACATACTAAATGCTAAATTTTGTCACCATGAGCGCTAGTGCATAATCACAAGGTCACACAGGTTCTATATAGTAGTTGCTTATAATCCTACAATGGAGTTATTCCGCCAAATCGATATTCTTGTTTTGTGGTCATATGCAAAATCAAATGTGCCTCTTTCCTTTTTGGAAATAGTTTTTATAGTGGGATCATTTTTAAAATGAAAATTCGGTGCCCTTTGAAAAAAAAAAAAAACATAAAAAGTAGCAAAAAGATTTAATTTTTATTGTCGGTCGGCTTTGCTTTTTATATGGTCCATTATTACAGACACCTGCGGGAAGCGGCACATTATAAAAAGCAAAGGCGCCGCCAAATCTTTTTTGCATCTTTTAATGTTTTTTTTTTTTCAAACGGAACCGAATTTTCATTTTAAAAATGATCCAACTATACTTATAGTAGGATTACAATGGCTGGTTCTGTTTTCACTTATAGTTCCAGTAGCAAAATATCCTTTCTTGTTTAGTCATATTCCCGGCCATTCTACAGGGGTTCTGATCTGGAGTAGATAGGGAGTATACCGATAAGAACAAGATAAATGAATCTAAAGATAAGTCACTGAAGCGCAATCTAAATTTGGTCGCAAATGTTACTGCCGAAGAAAAGGATTTTTTAGCTTCCACATTTATAGGTGGTATTGTCAGTAGATATTGTAACACTGATGTAAATATAAACCTCTTAAAACTAAACTAAACCAAGCTTATTAGGTAATATTTATATTTTAATTACTTTAAGAATATTAAGAAGTATCATAAGTAAAAAACCGCCGATAAAGAATAGTATTATTATACGCGAGAACCATCGCAAACAGATTAAAATTTCATCATTTAAAAAAATCGTATTTTTCAAAATTGCCATATCCCAATCCCGGGATTTTCGGGACCAAAAACAATTCAGGATTTCGGGATTCCGGGATCCTGGTAGTCAGCAGCTATTAGTTTTGTACAGGGTGAGTCAACCATAAACTTCATTATCTCATGTGTTTTAAGATTGACAAAAAAATGGTAAATACAAAAGTATTAGAAACTGTTAAGATGCACAGTTTAAAAATATTTTTAAGTATACCGGGTGGTTCAAAAAAGCGTGCCGAAAGTAACTAAGTTTTTTTTAAATGGAACGCTGACCTATGTGACACCTTCCAACCTACTTCTAATTGCACCACGAGAAATTAAAAATATCATCCTTTCCAAAAGCTAACTACATCAAGAACTTCTAGATCATGAATTTGAACAACGAGTAAGCGTCGGTACCATCATAAATCGTCCCTATCAAGTCGAAGGGGCGTATCTCAAAAAATAAGGTTTTTGAGATGAGACTGGAAAACACATTGATTTTAGGTCTATTTTTTTATGGCACAAAGGCGTATCTCTTAGTATGTAAATAAAGAAAATGGGTCTTGGCTTATCTCAAAATGATAAATTTTAAAATACAACAAACTGGTGGATCTCGACTTACGTCCCTTAGTCGCATACTGCATTGAAAAAGGCTAAGATACGCCCAGTCTCTGTTATTTTAATTGAAACATGCGGTGCTTAAAACAAATGATCATGGTTCTAGACGATCAAATGGTAATTATAATTTTTTACCAAATGGTGATTCACAAGTTTCAGTGTGCAAAACAATGTTTCTAAACACACTGGGCGTCAGCGAAAAATTTGTACGCAATTCCTTGGGCAAGTTAAAAGATGGAATTGTTGAACCCGAAAATCGTGGAGATTAAAGTACTCAAGTAAAACAAAATGATCAACGCATTAGAGAACTTATAGTTGAACATACAAAAGATTTCCGTGTATGGAGTCGCATTACCGCAGGAAAAAAAACGTCACGTGAGTATTTGCACCCAGACCTGACAGTAAAAACGATGTAATATGCTATGCATTCTACCTTGATGTTTTTTGAGGACTCCGCTTATCTTTTTATCACAGACAAGCGGATCCTGACAAAAAACTGGAACTGGAAGAAACCTAACATAATTATACTTAAAAAAGAAAAAGTTCGTGAAAAAAAAATCAACGGAAGAAAAATTATTCTAATCTCTTAAAACTTGCGATGTATTTGATCTGCAGCAAGTTATTTTTTTTTGCTGATCAAGAACGAGAGTAAATTATTTTATCGACGCAGGTTAGCAACTTATAATTTGACAGTGTATAACATTAGGCCTAAAGAGTGTCATTTTTTTGTGGCATGAGGGTTCAAGTAAGAGGGGTGCTAATAAAATTGCTACCTGTTTATTTAAATACTTGAATTTTCTTGACGATAAAGGCATTAAAAATGTTAGGTACTTTATTTTTAGACGGCGGCAGTGGCCAGAACAAAAAATCTATTGTAATAGCTATGTTCTTGCATGTAGTTTCTCCGGTTTTTTTCTAAACCATATCAAGGTCAAAATAAAGGGTATTCTGTGCAATTGATAATGCAAGATCGGGTGATTTATTTTGACCATCCCAGTTAGCACCAATTTTAAAAGTTGCTAGAAGAAATAATCCTTACATGCTAACATCCAATGATTTTATCAATTTCAAATATTTTTCTTATGATCTTCAGATCCTTTCAGTAAGAAAAGATGACTTAGGAAACGCTGTTGACTGAAAAAACATACCCGGAGTAATGGTAAAAAAAGAACTTACTGAAAACCTTTATTAAAAAAAAGCCACTTGCAGGAAGAATATAGATATATTAGCTTATAACGAACAGCCCTTAATGTCTCTTTTTTACCACCTAATTTACATCATTTCACTGGTTTAAAAATATCTACTAAAAATATAAAGATTTAATGGACTTATGTAATGGATCCACGCCAATATTAAAACTCAAAAAACATGTTGATTTTTTTTTTAATCTACCACATTAACAGCTTAATATAAAATTTTATTTTACTTACTGTTTATATTAAAACTACATTTTACTGTAAATAAATTTATTTTTTTATGTTAAGAATAAAGCTTTAAGTGCTTTAAAGTATGTACTTGCGGTTTTTCATAGCAAACTTTATTTTAGTTTTTGTTTGTTTCTTATAGAGTTATTGGTTTAATCCAAATATATATTTTACGTATGTATAATTTAATATACTGTTTCTTCTCTTATTACAAAGAAAATTTAAGTTATTTAAAGTACTATACTTGTGTTTTTCGTAGGGTGTAAGTATACATTTTTATTTACATAGAAAATTCCAGTATATAACAAATGGGCGTATCTCTTTTAAGGGATGATTTTTACCCTGGTATCTAGGGAGCAAATGTGTTTAACTTATAATTTAAATTCTATGAGTACATGTATTACTTTATATAAAGTGTGTTTAATTTAACTAAGCTTTGTTTGTTTTTTTCACAGGTTTAAAACTAAAATTTCATTTTAAAGTCAATTTTCTCAATACCTAATATTTTGAGATAGGCCCCTTCGACTTGATAGGGAGGAAATGAAGCCATAAAGGTGGATCAGAATTTTTTGTCCAAAATAATGTTTTCTGATGAAGCTACTTTTTGCAGTACTTAAACGATTAACCGCTATAATATGCACTATTATTTAATAGGATCGGAAAAGTTCAAAACCATTGATCACTTAATGTATGGTGTGGAATATAAAATCTTCGAGTTATTTGTCCTTATTTTTTTTCACG
Source organism: Listronotus oregonensis (assembly GCA_019359885.1). Classification (NCBI taxonomy): domain Eukaryota; kingdom Metazoa; phylum Arthropoda; class Insecta; order Coleoptera; family Curculionidae; genus Listronotus; species Listronotus oregonensis. Next base: position 302,513 of record JAHBCN010001753.1, on the reverse strand, counting down.
AATCACTTAACGGGCCTAGATATTAAAACTCTTTGCAAAATAAATTACCACAGCTTCTTAAAGAAGTTGATAACATTGAAAGAGAACAATTGTGGATTTAAAAAGCGGGAGTTCCTGCTTCTTACCATCGGAAAGTTTTGGGTTGTTTTTTTAAACATTCATTACCTACAAAATGGATTGGTAGGGATGGATTCATTGGGTGGCACCCTCCATCGTGACTTAACACCTTTAATTTTTTTTGTGGGGCTACATTAAAGATAAGGGATGCCTGCAGGACAATAACACCCTTTATGCTAAGGAACGCGCAAGAAAATATTGTAAAAAAGCTAAAGGTGTATCCAAGTAGATGGGCATATTTAACATTTTTTCGTCACAATAATTAAAAATTAATTAAGTTAATTAGTATAGAATTTATTTATATTTCTTTGTTTCCACAACAGCGGTAATATAAAAATGAAAACATTAAAATATATTGCAAACTATTAAAAATAGGTATATGACATACTAAACATAAAAAGTTGGGTTTTGTAAAAGCTATCAGATAAAATCAAAATATACAGACCTTGTTATTTAAAAAGTCAACATTTTTAGAGATTAATTAGTTGAAATGTATAAATTTATTCTGAATGCCCTCATCATGTACTTGTCTTTGTGGAAATTCTTAGGTCTTAGATAGTAGGTAATAGAAAATTTGTTTTGTAAATTTTATAACCTATGAAATTCTCTATATGACGTATGTAAATACTTTTGTATTTTAACATGAATAAATAAATTGAAATTGATAGATATATATCATAATCAGATATCAGAAACAATGGCGGTACTGTCACTTTTTTATGAGAGTAAAAAATACTATTTTTTAATAGCTAAAAAGCAGCAAAAGCAAAATTGTTCCAGCAAATAAATTATCATTAATTTTTCTAGGACCGAAACATAGACAAAGATTTCTTTGTGAAGTGAGGGTAACTGGGCATAGCTATGTCGCCGCCGGAAATTCGACCAATAAAAAAGATGCCCAAAGTAATGCTGCCCGGGACTTTGTTAATTATCTTTTGAGACAGGGCCTGGTAAAACGAAGTGATATCCCTTTTGATGTGGATGCTGCCCCTGTTCTTTCTGGACCAGGTAAGTTTATTCAGCCGGATGACATTCAAAATATTACCAATAAAAAAAATTATGAATTTCCCTATATTTTTCAACTTCGCTTTAATTCAGTTCAAAATCATTTTTGTTTTTACAATAAATAAAATAATTTTGGATCAACGACTCAGGTGCAGGTGGCGCCTTTTCGCTGGATTTCCACAGTTTGGGGAAAACTGCAAGAGATAGAGCAAATCAGACGGCACAGTCCGATTTTCGAAACAACTGCAATGGTGAAAGCAGATCGCGCCTAACTTAATTCGTCTTGTGAGTGTTTTTTAATTTTTCACGATTTTAGCACACCTTTGAATCTCGGTTGTTAGTAAAGATGGAAAATTGTTTTAAGCAGAATTGTGTGGATAGTATCCACTTTTTTTTACTCCTAATTTAAAATTTAATGATCTTATATATAATTTATTATTATATAATAATTTAATATAAATTATTATATAATTTAAAATTTAAATCAATATTTAAAAACATGAAAGCTGGCAATCAGTAATTCTAATTTCTTGCTTAAATATTATACAAATAATAAAAAGTAACCAACTTAAGAATTGACGGGTTTATTGCAATGTAGATTATATAGGGTGTGCAAAATTTAAATGTTGAGATTTTCCTTGATTTTTTTACCATAACCAAAAAATAAATTTAAAGTGTGTGGTATTAATAGATAGGTTATTTTATTGGGAAAAAAATGGAAAAATATTATAAAGGGTGTCCCATTTAACAAGGCACTTTGAGTTATATCTTTAAAACTGTAACTAAAAAAATAATAATTAAGAACGTCACTGGATTCTACATAAATATGCTATTTATCATTTTTTTATATCTTTACAAAAATCGGGAAACAAAGGTGTACCGAAATAGTTGAAGCTTGAAAAACATCCTGTTTCTTTGAAATTAAGTTAGTCCCAATTTTTTTTTACCATTACAGATGTTTTAAAAATTAAACTCGAGAATGTGCTATCAGATTTGCTCTGTCTCTTGTACTTTTTCCAATAGCACAAAAATTCATTGAAAAGGCGCCACCTTGTACAGGCAACTCTTAAAATCAGTAGAAAATATATGCACTTGTATCTATTAAGTACAAGTTTTAAGGTTTTCATCATATAATTAAAAATATATATATTAGGTGATGCGGCCCAAGATAATTTTCCAAGTAAACCACAACATCAAGTTTTTGGACAAGGAATGGGGCCTTCGAACTATGGAGAGGCTTACCGTCCAAGAGGAGCTGAATCAGAAAATTGGCATTATATGGACAGAGCACAGGATCAACAACGCATGGAAGAAGCAGAAGATTTGGACGTAAATGCAGCTATTCATGGAAACTGGACCGTTGAAAATGCAAAGTCAAAGTTGCATCAGTTTATGCAAGTGAACAAGATTAACACCGATTATAAATATACTCAAGTTGGACCTGATCACAATAGGTTTGTTTTTTTAATCATTAGAATACCGTTTTGGCCCTGATAATAAAATGCTTTGTCAGTTTATTTTATACTTTTTAGGTAACCATTTGTAATGTCCATAAATAAAGGGTGTTATGGAAATGCTTTAATACATTAAAACCTTAAAATACTTGTGTAAAAATAAATTTTAAAAAAATTGTAACTACAAATAGCAAACTCGCCACTGACCTTTTTGTATAAAATCTTTAAATGGTTGTAAATAGGCTTGCTTACCTTCTACTGCCATGTTAGACATAGCTACAAGTGGTCAAAGCCTCAAATATTTTGAGGTCAAAGAACTTGAGAAAAGTTTTCCAAACTATACTACTTTCTCCTTCACAAGTTTCTTATCCACGGGTTGCTCTAGTAGCCTTTAGGGAAAGTTTTGGTAAGTTTTGGTCGCTCTGCAGATCGCGTTCTCTATATTACTTTCGCTGTCTCTTGAATGTCAGTGACAATAATATAAAACAGAGCGGTGTTGGAGGGTCCGAAAATTATAACAATAAGTAAACAAAAATAAAAAAGTGCAAATCTTAAAAAAAAGCTATTAATTGTGACTAAAATTTCCGAGGAGTTACCCACTTTAATATCCATTAATCCATTTCAATAACACCCTTTATAATTAGGAAATGTAAATAATAATTCTATATTCTAAAAATAGGAAAATTTGTTTCTTCCTTTTAAAGTACTTTCGAAAATAAATAATTCTAAAACCTTGGTATTTAAATTTGGTAGTAGTTTAAACCCTTTAATATACCAACATACAAATATTATTTAATAATTAAAGGCAGTTATTTTTTTGTGTAACTTTCATACACTTTTGCTATTAAAATTCTAAAAGAGAATTAAGTAATATTCTGAGAAGTGTTAATTTATTACTCCTGAGTGTTAAGCAACTTTGGTCTAAGTTTTAATTAGAATATTCTAAAATCTTAAAATTTATGAAATTCACACAAAAGCACCATATACACTATAATTATTATACTTAAATTTGCGATTTTCAAAAGTTTTATTTTATGCTTACAAAAGAAATTATTATTTATTTCTAGCTTTCAAGAGTACTTTGTTTCTTCACAACAAAAATACCTGGTTTTTAGGTTTAAAATGTCATCTAGAAAGTTATTTTTATAGTTAAGCATGTTGCTAAAGTGGTTTTAAACACTCTGTAGTATGCTAAAAAATTACAAATTTCATAAAGTTAAGAACAGACGTAGCTGTTTTCATCAAACTGACGCAACGATCGGCATGGTGAAAACAGCCTTGCCTGTTTTTACCTTAAAACTGAATACTGCTTGTATTAAAAAGTTTCTTAGTTATTTTTAAGTGAAGATAGAAACTTTTTAATACGAATAATGCATTTATTTTATGTTTTTCTGACTGATTGAACTACCTTACAACCTTTTTTTTTTGTGGATTTGAGAGGTGTGATTCATAAATAAGAAATATTGTTCTCTTATTTGTTTCTCACAAAATATCAGCCTTACTCCATTTAAACCTGAAGTAAAATAAAGATTTTTTTTTTGTTGTTCAGCTATTTACATGTTAAAAATGTTTGGTTAGTTCAACAGTTCAGTAAAACTGCATCTTATACTAGCACCAACGCTGTCTGCTCTTACTGTGTATGCAATAAACCAAGAACTGCTAAAATGTTAAAAAGGTATTTAAGATCTTTCTTAGTTAAGAAACTTCTTAAATACGTTGTTTTCAACAAAACATATTTAGTTTCAAGTTAAAATTATTTTATTTCCTTCCAGTATATCATCTTTTTGAGCATTTGGTATCTATACCTAAAGCTCATAGTAAGAAACTGCCAAACAAAAATGCAAAACAAATTTGTCAGTTAATGGTATAAAGTATTTTTGAAGTGCAACTTTCAAATTTGGCAACAAATTCTGAGTTTGACTTTATTGCCGTTATTAAAACTACATAAGGAAAAATAAAATGACGGTAAAAATATGTATGAATGTAAAGTGTTCTTTTGTTTGGTACATATAACAAAAATAAAATGGTCCGCATTCTGGCATTTAAGTATTTATTTAGAAATAAGTGTAGAGAAAACTTTTCAAAAAAACTTTAGTTGTTGCAACAATGTTTAAAGGCTATTTACAAAATGGAAACTATACTAATTTGATTAATCATGCAGTGCTTCCTGTGGGTTTATTTATGCATCTCATTAAAACGCGTTACTGATGTTTTTAAATTACTTTTAATCCAAGCCCACTTTTAATTAGTTATAAAATAATAAATGTCCTTTAAAAAACTTTTTATTATTTAAAAGCACTTTTATTAAATTCTAAAATAGCTGGTGCTCCAAGCAATCTGTTGATTAATACTTGTTTCATTTTAAAATTCATTTTGAGATACATAAAATTTTGCGTAATGTTGTGTTTGTTTATATTTGTTTCTTTTTTAACGAAGCTTTAAAAAATTAGGCATTATTGTTTCGAGTCACTTATAAACATAAATTTTGAACAGCCATAAAAGGTAATATATGGCCTGGAAAAATATATGGTGTGTCCCATAACTCATGGGTCATAGAGCAACTGGAAATACGGAAATTTGGATCAATTGTTTTTTTAAATACTCTTAAACGATGTTCTACTTCTAATACTTGCTTCTTTTTTTTACCCCTCCTTTGGGCATGGTATTCTTAAACCATCATTCATTATTTTAAAAAATTTTGCGGTGGTAATTATCTCAGGGGAGGTTGTAGTTGAAAAATCAGTTTTCATATTCTTCTATCTAAATTTTTGATTTTTTAGATACTTTTAGTATTTTATGTTTTGTGAAAGTATGGAATGTACATTATTTAGAACTGTTCTGAAAAATTAAATAGAGGCATGTTAATGATGCAGAGAAGACAGGATTCAAAGAAAAAATGTCTGTATTGGGATCGAAAGTAAAACTGATTAGACACATAAATTTTGCAGCTAGAAATAACCGGTGGCATTTTTTTTTGGTGAAACACCTGAAATATTCAATAAAAAATTAAATATCTTATTTGGTAGGTGTATTAAAATTTCTAAAAAAAAGCTTTTGACAACCTGCTTCTCTTTCTCCATGTAATTAGTATAGAATATCTCCAGTTGCACTAGGGACCACTTTTTTATGGAAAACCCTGTTAGGAAGAATCCTGTATATTTTAACTTGAAACTAACATCGCTCTATTGCCAGATTTCCAGAAAGGTATCAATGGTTTTTATAGATAGTTTTTATAGCTAATTGATTTATTTAGCTTAAATACTATCTATTTGTGACAAACAAGCATTTATTTTAAGCAGTTCTTGGTTTTTTAGCTTTTTACACAGAACCTGCAGCCCAGACGTTTAGGGGTTTTCTAAATGTAAGTATTAATAGTATAAAATTTAAATAAATTTTACATATTTTTGTACATGAATGAATAATAATATTTTTAACTGTCGTTCAAGAGGACAAAAACTTATGTGTTCACTAAAATGGTTTAAATTAAGATCATCTCCAATTTGAAACTTAAACAATGGCCAGCATAAAGGTTGCATTATTTGGAAAAAATTGTTAGGTTTTAATATGAATATTACCAGTCATTCCTGCATTATTACTAATGCCATCACCATTCCACATACCTATTGAGTTATTTACTAAAATGGCCTAAATTAATAATGAATCAGTTTAGTTTTTTAAAAATATTATTTCAGTCCTGGAAAATCCTTCGTGTCTTAATAAAAATAAACGAGAAACCGTATATATTTTACTAGACACTTTTTTACCTTGGGATAGTCGTAGAAGTCTTAAAGCCTTAGTAGTATCTACTAGTATGTTACTTTACTGGTTCTAAGCCATAATGTCTATGTTTTTTTATGTAAATGTTCCTTGGCCACTAAATTAAGCCTGCCATGTTCTGATGTAAGAACTAGAACTAGGCAATTGGCCCAATCAGTAAAAAATCACCTGACAAACTTATGAGTCTAGGGCTTTTCCAATATACTTACCACTAATATATATACTTTACTTAATTAAATGCTTTATAGCCATTTTCTATATTCACGATCACAGAAGACTGCACAGACACTTAAGTCAGTTCTGCAGACACTCCTTGATTACTTAGTCTATTTAAAAGAACCTTTCTCTTTTTAAAACTTGCAAATCATTAAAAAAAACTTCAGGAAAAGACAGACACAAACGGTACACGGCAAGAAACGAGTAAGTTTTTCTTCTTGTTGCGTCAAATACGAAACTTGTTTGGCTAAACCCGGAAATCGTTCGGCTAAGTGGGAAATTTCGGTTCAACACCGTTTGTCTGCGTGTATTTATCCATTTTTTCTTTTTTCTAATTTCCAACTAGCAGTTGGAAATGTATATAATTTGCAGCTACTATTTCTGCCATTTTTCTTATATTCAACTCCACAACAACTATTATGCGCCATTTTTAATATTTTTATCTAATTGTCCCAACCATACACTCTGCTCCCTGCCAATACTAACTTTGCTAATTTGGTGATGCCATTTTGGTGGATGTATATTATTTTATTTAAAAAGCACATTTTATGTATCTAATTAAGTAATAAATGATTTAACTTGTTGTGGTCTTTGTGAAGTATATAACTATTTTAGATTTAGTCATGTACTTGACCTTGAGAGTATGTTTATTTATCTCAGTAACATTATAGGCCGTCTCTAAATAGTACAAAAAAAGTATAAAAACTAAAGAGCAGCGCAAACACATAATGTGAAAAATGTAGATCTTTCCACAACATAACATATTAAAAAGACATCGGGTTGAAAAAATAGAGAAATATAGTTTTTTTTTCTAATCTTTGTTATAGGAAAAAAACTGTTTTTTCAAAATTAAAGTTGCTAGTTTTCGTCTAATTATATAAAATCTTTATAGGACATTTGTAGCTGAAATCAGCTTTTATGTAAAGCAGCTAGGAAGGACTCTTCATGCTCGAGATGGTGGCTCAAATAAGCAAACTGCTAGTAAGAGCTGTGCTCTTTCTATGGTCAGACAGCTTTTTCATCTGGGTGTTATTGAGGCGTTTTCAGGTATTAAAATAGGTCGTACCAAAGTGGATAATAGCTAATAGCAATAAAAATTTAATCTGTATGTAAAGTTTATAAAAGCCACTGAGCGCTTTTGATGTCAAATATATTCTTGCTTTAAACTTTCAGTACTCAAGTGACACCCTTGTATATTTTTGCTGATAAGCAGAGGGCGCCTCTATAAATGGATACTAAAATTTTGTTGAACTAAATTTGTGGTAAACAAAATAAAGTTCACTGAGATTTTAAATAGATTTTTTTTCTTATTACATAATATGTCGCATTATCCACTTTGAAATTAGCAAGACACTGTTTGCTACAATCCGTATTGCAATTAATAACAATGTTTTGTTGCGTAGCTATGATTTAATTTTGTGTTATTTATGTACTATTATAATATCGCTTTGAAACCGTTTTTAGGAACCCTTAAAAAAACAAAAAATGCCGCCGAAATGCCTCCTTTTGAAGTAAAACTATCTCCACAATTGCAATCGCAAGTACAAGATGTATTAAATGAGTTGAACGTGCATCCATCAAAAATTGAACCAGTCAAATCAGATCAGCCCGTATCACTATTAAGTAGTCACGTTTTGGACGATTTTCATCCATCTGATCCAACACAAGTAAGATTTTTATAGTTCTGCTTGTATCACACTTTATGTTCTATGGACACTGGCATATTTAAGCTTTTTTATATCTATATACATATAAATATGTTTAATTATTTTATTTATTTATTTACTTATGATGTTGATACTTTCAGCGCCATAAGAAACGCATTGTAATCTCGAAAAAATTGCAGTCAGATTTTTATCTATATAATTTTGTGTTATTAAGGAAATATTATTACTAAATATTATTTTTTATTTCCTTTCTTTCTGGTTTACTAGAGGGAATGTATTTTAAATACTAAAATAAACAAAAACCGGTGCGAGGGAGTAATTGTATTTGATATTAGGATTACTGTTTCCGAAAAGCCATATAGTTAAAATATCCAGGTTTCAGTATTACTATTTGCTTTTTGGATTAAATTTTTTTTATTTTTTATTTGAAATCCCAAGATACACTAATATTATACAGGGTGTTATGGAAATACTTTAATGTATTGAAATTCCGAGATTTTGATTAAGATATTTAATCCCCCATTCAAAGCTAGTAAAAACACATACTCGCCACTGTTAGAGAGTTCTTTACGTTCCATGTTTTTAGCTCGAGAATAAATTCCTTTTTTTTTTAGTAGTAGTAATACAATTTTCTTATTTTGGCAAAAATAATCGATTGATTTACGGGTAAAAAAACACATTACAAGTAGTTAACGCAGATTAATTTTATTATAAACAACAATGCTCGAAAAAATAACATGTCATATTGTAACAATAAAATGACATAACACACTAATGATGACACTAAATGACATAACAATGACCTTTGTAGATATACCAACTAGAGGCAGCGTTCCTGATCGACCGTACGAACAAGTGTGCGAAAGAAAAATAATATCAGTATAACCTGCGTTCTGATTGGTAGGCGGGGTATATATATCTCCTGCCGCCCAATCAGGTACATAAAGCAAGAAAGAAAGGTTATACTTCTGTTCTTTTTTCTTTTTTGCACACATTTTCGCGCAGCCGAGCGGCTGCCTCTAGTAGGTATGTGCTTAAAGATAATGACCAATATATTTTTACTTAATATGGCACAGTCTATATGTTATGGTAACGATCTTTAGCATATATCTACTAGCGACAGCCCTGTCGCTCGGTAGGGCGAACAAGCGCGGGAGAGAGAAAAAAAAATAGTTTCTCTCTCGCTACAACGTGCTTATTTTTTATATTTTACCTCTTTACTATTGCTATTGCATTGTTTTATGTGTATAAAATAGGATGTCAGGCAACATTGTAGGGAAAGAAACTATAACGCGCATTTTTAATAAATAGCTCGGCAGTATTTACCAGAGCAGAGACGTGGCAGACAGATAAAAAAGTATTTTTCCCAAAAATTTATAAAATGTTTGAATTTAAAAAATGTTTAAATTAAAAAAATAGTGTCTACACTACCTAAGGAGTCACCCATTTCAAGATATTAAAGTATTTCTTTAACACCCTGTATATAAGAATTAAACATTGATCGTTAAAAAATGCTTATAAATCTAATTATACAATTATTATTTTAGGCGGGGGTAGTACCGTGGTCGCCACCCCAGCAAAATTGGAATCCATGGACCGGATGTAATATCGATGAAGGTCAGTATTATTACATTTAATAAAAAATGTAGCTGAGTAGACATATTAAATATAAGGAAAATGTAGGAGAGTCAGTATTAACTTGTATACATATTACAAATTAAATACTGCTGTCCTATATTTAGTTTGTAACATACACATTAATACATCTAAGTCTTCTGCATTTTCCTTATTCTTACATTTATTTTACCTATAGATTGATTATTATTATTTTTTTATTTAAATTTTTAGACGACTAAAATAGGTTGGTAAAATATAATCATAAATAAAAGTGTATATATTTCCTATTTTTGTTATTTAAAAAAAATCTGCTTAGGTTTTTTGGCAACCGCCACAATGGACCAGATTAGCGAACACATGTTGGAAGAAGCTAAATTGAAGCAAACTTCAGATACAAAACTACAACAAAGTATTACTGAAAGACAAAAGCTGCCTGTATTTAACAGCAAAGCTGCTCTTATGGAGGCCATTAATGAGAATCCTGTAATTATTATTAGAGGAAATACTGGATGTGGTGAGTAATATTTGAAATATGATTTAAAAAAATAGTGTATTTTAAAATACCTTTTTGGGATTTTAAGACTTAATAACAGAAAATCCAAAATAATACAAGTGTAAAGCCTTCAATAGGATGACATAGTGGAACAAACATTATTTTTTTTCCGGTTGTATTGTATTTAATTGCTTAGGAGTATATCTAAATTTGAAGTTGTTTCCTTGAGGTGGTAGCTTAAGTAAATAAAATGTTTGGTTGTATTAAAAGTTTCAAGGAATTTTAAAATGTGTTTGCCATACAAACTGTATATTACATTATTTGTTTTTTTGTCATGTATTCTGATCACCGTATCAAATTAGTCGAAAGAAATCTAGGCGGCGCAAATTCATTAAATTAATAAGTTTTAAACTTTTAAAAACAACAATTCATTTAATCAATTATAAAAATAGGTCATATTTGTATTTGGAAGGAAGTAATATTTTTTCTATTAATTAATTAACAAAATTGAAAGTGTTTAGAATGTCTAGTGTTATATCCAAGTGTACAATGAATATTAGTATAAGGTAAACGCAAAACAATTTCCTTACCAGATTATGATGAAAATACTGAGCAAGTAATATATTTTTTTAAATGATATTATTTTTGGCGTGATTAACCTAATTAAACGAAATTTAAAAATTAAATATTTATTTGTCTAGACGATTAATTGTTTTTAACAAAAATATGTCATAAATCTTGAAGATGCAGAAATGTCAGGAATAAGAATATCTATATGTTTTGTTTGCGCAGCAGCAAAATTATTTGAAAATAACTTTTTCTTATTTATATGTCTTAGACCTTAAAATGAAATGAAATAATTAATTTTTTACTTATGTAAACGATCGCCAAAATCACTTGAATCACCAGCTTTATTTAAATTACTAACCATAGGTTGAATGTTCAACCTGTCAAATACATGTTCTCTATGGTACCATTATCTTATCCCATCTTCTGTGTCACAACTCAACTTGAACAAAGAAATAAATGCACAGTATTGCACTACGTCTTTGTTTAAAAAAACACCGATAAAAATACACAGCAACCATAAATTTATCAAAGAATGAACGGCAGCGTCGCTGAATACAATACCTTCTTACCAACATGACAATAATAAAATTCAAATTAAACCAATTTTTGCAGATGTAAATGAAATAAATATTCACTCTAATTGAGTTAGTATTAAAGTGAAATGAAATACTTTTGATTAAATTCATTAAAAGGCCATATTTTAATATTTTTTACCTAGATTTTATTTAATCACGTTCGAGAACCTTAATATTATTGATCAGCTGATTGATGACGTGGATCGAAAATTGTTGTGCGTTTTCTGTATGTTATATACCTTTAATACATGGGTACTTAAATTCATACCCGTTCATGCACACTTCGCGCATATTATTTATATGCTAGAAACTTGATTTCTGCAATCGTTAGTTAATACTGTATTACTTTAGGTTCATGCAATACTTTTCTAACCATACTTAAAATCTCAGCCAAGAAGGCTATGTAAGGTTAGTTAGTTTTGCTATTTTTTCAGTATTATACTGTTTATGTTCTTTACATAAATAAATATGCTGTTGTGTTAGACTTAGGAGATATGGCAAGACAACTACTATTTTGCCAATATTAGTAGCACCTTCTGGTATCTGTATACATTACTTGTGTGCAGAATAATGCACGTTCTGAAAAAACAAGACGCATTTGATTAATTCTCTGCAGTCTTTATTACACGGATTACTGGATTCCTTATTCACAATAACATACTACTCATATATCTAATTATGGCAGTTGGCCTTATGAAAGCCTCAGAGTGAACATAAGATTTTTAGGGGTGTAAATTAAACAGTACTTATATAGTTAGTTATAGTAGTTAGATATAGTTAGCGAACGGTATTTCCGTGTATACATACGACTTTGTTCTCTCGCGTTTTTTGTCTTTTTTGGGTGAAATAAACCAAAATAATTTTTTAAATTGCTATGGGGAAAAATAGTAGCGGCAAAGAAGCCTCTGCTGAAAAAATTTCGGAGTTAAGTGAAGGAATTTTGCGGAAAAATCGATCGTTTTCGGTAGGTTCTATAAAATTTTCAGTGTCGGAAATAAATAAAATTATCGGCGCAAAAAATACAACTGATGAACTTATTCAGGTAAACAACGCAAAACTTCGAGCATTGCCGATAAGGATTTGGAAATACCGGGGGAAGACCATAAGTTAAAGACTGGTTTTAATAAATACGAAAATTATAATGAAGCTGTAAATGATCCTAATGACGTGTTTAAGCCCAGAAATTCAGTATCTCGGACGCCGCCGTCGGTGATTAATAAAAACAATGAAAGTAAAGCGAAAACTTCCGGTAAACGACTAGGACCAGAGATGTCTCCAGAACTACAAAACCAAAACAAAAACAATGTGAAGGGACAAAAATAAACGACGACGACAACAATGGAAAAAATATCTTTTTGGACACCACAATGCAGATTAATACCAATAACTCAATAGATATGGATAAATTATTATTGGACTTTCTTGAATCATTGGATAATATAGAAAACGCTTCGAATAAACAGGACCAAAACAGGATACGAACTGATACTACTGCTATACACAAGACTCTGGCTTTAATTACGTACAAAATTGGGAAATTAGAACAGGAAAAAATGGCATTGGAATATAAAATTAAACTACAAGACATTCAAGACAAAAACGTTATAGGAAAAAACATAGCAGACCAAATTTCACAAAATGGACAAAATCAGAAAACCTATGCAACCATAGCGCAGAAGAATTAACATACAATTAGGAATGTCATAACCAATAAGCCCTGGACCTCGCCCCCTAGTGGAACACGAAAATTAGAAACTATCATCAGAAAAACAGATAACGCCGATCCTAAAGCAACTATCGAGGAAATTAAAAAAAGTGTAAAAGATAAAGATATAGGTGGAGGATTTAAAAATATTATATCTCTTAAAAGCGGAGCAGTAATAGTACAAAGTCACACTAGAAGTCAACAAGACAAACTAAAACAAGCACTTGGTATAAGGAGACATCACCATTAAAGAACTCGGAAAAAACATTTTGTTGACTGGTATTGAAAAAGGGTACAGTGATGATGAATTTGTCGACGAACTTCTAAGGCAAAATCCAGACATTATCGATGTTGTAACCGAAAGATCATCCCTAAAAGTAGTGACTAAGAAAACGTGCCGGAACCCTATGAAAGAGAACTGGATCTTTCAAGCAGCCCCAAAAATTGCTAAGTGGTTTAAAAAAAAATCTACTTTGATCTTGTAACAGTATATGTACAAGAATACCTGCCATTAGCCATGTGTTTCAGATGCTGCGGATTTGGACATGTGTCCAAATACTGCAAAAATAAAGCATGTTGCTCATAAATGCAGTGGCGAACATTCTGCTAAAGATTGCGAAGCCACAGATTTGTTATGCCAAAACTGTAAACAAATGGGATATACCGACCTAAAGCATTCTGCAAGAGATCCAAACTGTCCTACTTACCAGAAAAAGTGGCAAAGATCCAGACAATATGTTAACTATAATGAGAATGAAATTTTTTAAAAAACAAAGGGGAAAAACCCCCAAAAAAAAAAAAAGACATTTGGAAAAAAATGAAACCCCAGAAAATCACCGAATCTTGGTCTATAAAAAATTTCCTTTATTTTGGGAAGACTTTTTAACTAGCCATATTGATTGTAAAGTACTTTTGTTGGAATTGGGAAAACATATACACAATTGGAAAACTATGGGATGGGGTTTCAATCTAGTTACAAGTTCTTGTATAAAAGACAAAAACAACATGGTGGTAGTGAATTTTTATGTAAGATCGGAAATTCAGTGTAAAACAAGAGGTGACATTAATGCTATTATTTAGAAAATATATTTAATGTTGTTTCCAAATGAAAATAAACAATACAACTTTATCTTTATGTCCTTGTATGCCCTCCTAATGGGGACTTTAGAGTTTTTCTGGAAGGATGGAGAATTGTTAATATCTGTTCAGATAAGCACATTTAGTTTTAGCTGGAGATTTTAACCTAGATTTTAAGTCGGGAACCAAAAACACAATGGACTATATCACCAAAATTTCTTTTGATGGTTTACTATAACGGATTATACCTTTCACAAACCTCAAGTAAGAGTTGTATTGAAAATATATTAAAAACTTTATGGAAAAAAAAAACTGGAATTTTACATTCTCCTTCTCTCACACTGCTAAAAAAACTTACTCTAATAAAAAAAAAGAAAGATCTTTGTTTACTAAAAAACGAAATTTCAGCGAGCCTAACAAATGAAATTCAAGATTTACTAGCTGAATAAACTGGCAACAGGTGTTTCCTTAGAAAAAATTTTAGTAAATGAGCAGGGGAACACATTTATGAACATCTTTCAAAATAAATTTAATGAATGTTTTCCGTTTCAAAAAATGCCCCAAAAAACTTTAACAAGCCTATATATAGACAGAGTGATCCTGGATAGGGGAAAGTAAAAAACAATTAGATATCCTTTATGTGTTAAAAAGTGATAGATATATAACCTTAATCGAACTGACAGGTATAAAAAATTTTTATAATGAAAAGAAAAAGGAATATAATAACCTTTTAATTGAGAAAAAAAAAGACATTTGCAAACAAAAAAATTGAAAAATCTGATAACAAGACAAAAATACCTGGTCTATCGTCAATGAAATAAAAGGGAAAAAAATATCTAAAACACAAATTAAAAAAAGGAATTAAAGTATGTGGAAACAATTTTAATACTTTTTTTGTAAATGCTGCCGATTTAATAATCTGCAGCACATACCTTTCAGTTCAAGCATAGAATATAATGAAAAGCATTAAAAAGCGTCTAACAGACCTCAAGAAATTCTTGAAATTGTTAAAAAAATAAAAACAAACAAAGTAGTGGACAAAGAAATATCAATCTATTAAAATTTTATAAAAAATTTACAACCCCTTTTTCACATATTTAATAATTCCCAAAATGTGGTATCTTTCGGGGTGGTTCAAAAATACTTTTTGGTTTTACCAGTTTTTTAAAAAAAGGAGATGATTCAAAAAATTTAAAATTCAGACCCATTAGCTTATTGCCATCATTTTCTAAGTTTTTGAAACCATCATATCCCGACGTTTAATGGAGTTTTTTTTCTCAAATAATTTGTTAAGTTCCATCCAACATGGATACATAACGGAAGGTCCACGCTGACTGCGTATTTCAATTTGGAGATATTATTTTTTTGGAGAAAAGGGGAAAAAATTTCCCTTAGGGGTGTTTCTAGATTTATCTAAGGCTTTTGATATTTAAATGTTAAAAATTTTAAAAAAAATTAAATCTTATGGAGTAAGAGGACACCCTTGGGAATTTAAATTTGATCTTCCTCTGGAAGAAAACAACAAGTTTTTTAAGAAACGAAAACCAAAAATGTTTCGATGAAATAGCAGTGTCTTGGGACCCATTCTCTTTATAATATATTTGAATAATATTACAGAAATATCTAAAAGTTAGAAGATTTTTTTCAACTAACAAATTATAGATGATACAAGCGTGTTAGTGAATGATGGCAATATGCTTAATCTTAAAATAAAAAAAAAAAATATAATGCTGCAGGCAGGCGACTGGTTTACAAAAAATAAACTCATCATGAATACTAGTAAACCAAATGCCATTGTTTTTAAAAACTCAACAGGTCACGAATAGATGAACCAAATATAATAAAACTAGAAAATGATTCTCTGAACTTGAAGGGAAAGACAAAGTTTTTGGGTGTAGTTATAGATGATGTTCTTTCATGGGACATCATGGGTATTCAGACAGAAATTAAATTCATGTGCACAGCTTTCAAGTCTTATCAAAATATCAGATGTTCGAACAAGAAAGATAATTTATCTAAATTTTGAAGTTCACCTTCGATTGCAAAATTTCATGGAAGTTGCAGATGATAGACAGTTTTTTATCTGCCAAAAAAGATTAAATTATGTTTGGGATGAATTTTGGGGAATCACAGGGAAGTTTGGGAAAATAGACTCTTGACTGTTAATTTTCATACAGGAGTGCATATTATTTCTGATAAAAACAGAAACTTATTTCAGGGATTTTCCACTAAATGTATATTGTCAGAAATATAAACTATATTTATCCTAGACATAGATTAATAATGAATGAAAATGGACGTACTATAATTGTATAAAGTTTTTTAACCACTTGCCTATGGACATAAAGGCTTGATAATATTAATAGGTTGAAAAAAAAATTGTTTAATTTGTTAGTAACTATAGAACCCTACACTGTCGGAATATTTTGAATTTGTTAGAAATTTGTAGATATTTATGAAATATTTTTTTTTTGTAGTTAACATGGCATATTATTTTTTTTTTTGTGACGTTATTTCCTTTTATGTTTTAACCTTATGGTGAAACATACTTTTGAAATAAAGATTGTTTATTATTATTATTATTATTATTATTATTATTATTATAGAAAATTTGTTAAACTTGTCTTACAATTAAATGTATTTTTACTTTAATATTACTGATTGTATGTCTCTTAGTGTTAAATTTTATAATCTTTGTTAACGAGAATTTTTTTTTCTTATAACAATAAAGAATATTTGACTTGACTTGACTTGACACACTTTGCAGATAACTACACATGAAAGTCCTTTGAGAATAAAGGGGCCTCCATTTCATCTGTGAGAAATCAGCATTTTTCCCATAAAGGAGCTCGACGTTATTATTCTTCGTTTGTAATTAGCATTTTAAGAACTATTTATTTACATTTATATGAAATTTTAAGTGTTTTAAAAATATGTTCTGGTGTAGACATAATCAGTCTTTTTACTCTTTTATCTTAAGTAAAAATGTTTTTACACATTTTAGTTTGTAGAAGATCAAGAATTTAAATTTATGTAGGCGTCTTTGAAAATTTTTTAATATGGATCTACTTTACTTTATTTTTAATTTTCTTCAATTTTTAAATTTGTCGTTATTTTTTTCAATTTATTATAGAGCCGGCAATTTTTTCTGGATAAAAATTTATACAAGTTCTTTATTCCTACAGTAAAGTAATCTAAGACCTTTTTTTAGCAAAGTTTTTCAATATTTTATCTGTTCTAAAAATACTTATTGTAGGTCTGATGATTGTTAGTTTGGTTAGTTTATTTTGAATTTGTTGACTCTGTAAATGAGTTTGCCTATACTTTTTTATAAAATTTTCTATGCGAATAGAGTAAATTTAAATTACATTTCGAATCAAATATTGAAAGTTTATTATAGATAATTTAAAACTTTTTTTAAGTAAGACTACCCAAGTATGTCAATACATTCTGGAAGACTACATTATGTCAGGACAAGGAGCATGGTGTAGTATTGTATGAAAACTCAACCACGTCGTATTTCGGCTGTTTCTGTTTCTGAACGTGTTGCTAATGAGCGTGCAGAAGAACTAGGAAGTCAGTGGGGTAAGCCTTGAAATATAATCTCTATCTAATAGAAAATGATTTAGAGCAATCCTTTATTATTTCTCTTAATTGTGTTTTCTCCTTTAATCTAGCTATTCTGTAAGATTCGAATCGGTCCTTCCTCGTCCATACGGCTCTGTTCTGTTCTGTACTGTAGGAGTTCTCTTAAAAAAACTTGAAAATGGTCTTCGAGGAGTAAGTCACGTAATAGTCGACAGATTCACGAACGTGATGTAAACAGCGACTTCATAATGGTCGTACTTCGTGATATGATCCACACTTATCCTGACTTAAGAGTTATTTTGATGAGTGCTACAATTGATACTACGTTATTTTCTAAATATTTTAATAACTGCCCTGTGTTAGAGATTGAAGGGAGAGCGTTTCCTGTTAAACAGTATTTCTTAGAAGACGCCATTGAGTTGACAGGTTTTATACCCTCATTGGAACAGAAAAAAGAAAAACAAATCAAAAAGGATGATGAAGGAGATGAAGACACAGTCGCTGATGATGGCGATGAAAACTTAAATACTGTCGTAGGTAATCATTATTCAATGCAGACCAAACAGGCCATGTCACGATTGAATGAGAAAGAGATTAGTTTTGAGCTTATGGAAGCTATGTTGCAGTATATTAAAAAGCAAGATATTCCAGGTAATAAATTATTTTATTATGACTTAACAGCATTAGCCATAGGTTGCTAGTATTTGCTACAGTTAATTTATTATCAGTCTGTTTTAATGTCTATGATCTTCAGATGCTTTTTGAATTAATAATTAGAGAAAGTATTGTATTTATTTTATATTTTAGGAGCTGTGTTGGTATTTTTACCTGGTTGGAATCTTATCTTTGCAATGATGAAACATTTGCAAACCATCCTGTTTTTGGAGGACAAAATTACTGCATTCTACCATTGCACTCCCAAATTTAGAGAGGATCAGCGCAAAGTGTTTTTGCCTGTACCGCCACATGTAACTAAAGAATTTTGGCTACTAACATCCTTGAAACATCCATCACAATTGACGATGTAGTATTTGTGATCGACAGTTCAAACAAAAATAAAGATGTTTACCTCACACAATAACATGACTAACTATGCTCAGTTTGGGCTTCCAGAACAAATTTGAGCAGAAAAGGTGTGCTGGGACGTGTTAGACCTGGTATTTTCTTTATATGTGCTCTAAGGCTAGATATGACAAACTAGAGGAGCACATACGCCGAGATGTTCAGAACTCCTTCTGAATGCTTAGTATTAAGTTTCTAGGCTTGGAGGTACCATTCCTCTCCAAGGCTATTGAGCCTCCACCTCTAGATGCTGTGATTGAAGCAGAAGTACTTCTAAGAGAAATGAAATGTCTAATAAAAACGATGAGCTTACACTTGGGCTATCATCGTCAAACTTCCCATTGAACCTAGACTAGGTAAAATGTGGTTTGGGTGAATCTTTATGTGTGGGGACTTTTGGCCGATGGCAGCAAATCTTCCACCTTCCCGAGATTTTTACCTTTGGATATGTTGCAAGGCTTGCGGTCATCACGGGCTTTGGCCGGTGATAGACTTCTGACCATCGTCACTATGTTAACGCATTTGAGGTAAGATAGTATTTGAGATTTTTTAGTTTTATAGAAGTTGTAGTTCTTGTGTTTTTCCACTTATTTTATACAAAAATCGAAAATATTCGTCAAGAAGCTTTTAATCACGAGAAAACGGACGTTATTACAGAACCCTGCTATGTGAATCGGTAATCACGTTCTTCTCTATTTATTTTAATAAACTGTGTGTCACAAAAAATTTTTAGTTATGGGATCAAGGGGAAAACAAGGGGAAGAGGCTGAAATCTGTTTTTTGTGACTACAAAAAGGCATTAGTACCAACAATGCGAGTTATTGGGGAAGCCAAGCATCAGTTGAGATTTTAAACAATTGGTTTTCCGGAGACAATGGCTCCTTTACCTATGGAAACAGTAGGCCCTGATCCAAAACTAGACGAATAATGGCATTTATGTGTTATGGGCTGTATCCAAATGTCTGTTATCACAAGGAGAAAAGAAAGGTAATAAGATTTTTATACCCTAAAACTGACTTTTGTGTATACATGCAATTTACTGATTATGTTTATTTGTTTGAAATATTTTATGTTAATATGCTTAATGTATATTTTAGGTTTTAACAACTGAAAGTAAGGCTGCTCTTATTCATAAAACTTCAGTGAACTGCAGTAACTATGAACAAAATTTTCCATATCCATTTTTAATATTTGGTGAAAAGATTCGTACAAGGGCTGTGTCCTGTAAACAAATTCCATGATCACTCCTATTCATTTGCTCTTGTTTGGTTCAAGAAAGGTAGGATTTTTTCATTTATATAAACCACAACTTAAGGATTCAATATACTAAAGTGACATAGAAAATGCAACACCAGAATTAATTATTGAATATTAATTACAATGATTAAATTTTAAAGGTATTCGAGCCATACTTTTTTTTCATATATCAGTATCTAAACAATATGAACATGTTTACTTAATTTTTAGTGTTTTTTTTTTGTGTTGGTTCCATTTGTTTCATTGATATTTTCCAGAGTTCGAGGTAGGCAATTTTCACTAAACTTTCTGAGTTTGAGAGGGTCGGATAATCGGGTTGAATGAAACCGATGTTCTTTAAGAAAAATGCTAATCAGAGAATCAAACAAAGCTACTGTAATAAGATTTGTCCAGCTTGGCTCAAGAAGGCGAAATCGACATGATCTTAATTTAAGGCAACTAACACTTGGAGAGTCGATTTTCCACAAAATGGCAGCTATGAATTAGTGGTTTGATGCTGTCTGATGGGCAATAACAATAAGGACAACAGTTTATTACCCGAATAATTTTGAACTGTTTTCATACCGTCCCCATCTTGTACTACCTCTGACCCACAGCAACGTCGGCAACGATTGGTATGAAGTAGGAAGGGACTTAAATGGAATATGAAATGGAACTCAATTGTGTTTAGCGATTAGTTCAGATTCTGTTTGGGAACACACGATGACCGCGCAAGAGAAAGAAGGACAATTCACTACTTTGTGTGTGACGTGTTTATTTGGACTTTTTAAGCGTCGGTTAACTTCTCTTTAGTGGCCTCCTCCGATCTCCAGACCATTCCCCCATTCGAACATGTATGGTATGGGAGGAAGGTTGCAAATTACTCACCCTGTGCTGTTTAAAGCTACAAGTTGTTTTTTATATTTTTTCATAATAATAATATTATATTCAATTAGTATCAACGCAATTAATTATTTTCTTATAAAAAATAAATTTAACGAATTTCTAAACCTGTTTTATTAAATAATAGCGGCACCGCTGCCCTTTTCCACGTGACGCCTGCTTGACTAAAGCCGTTTCAGATCGCTTTACTGATAACGCCTCGGTGGTGAAAACTACACCCGCACAAGTCGCGGTGTTGCCACAATTGTCTTCGATTTTCAGTAGAAATATTTAAAAGCACTTCGATATGTGGGTACGATTTTTCTTGCCAACAGCAGATTATTGCCTAACAGGACAAAGGTTCTCTTTTCCGCTAGGCGGTTTTTTTCCCAATGGCGGTTCTGCAAATTCATGTGATGCATTAAAATTTGCATATTTTCTTGTGGTATGGCGTGCTATGGTCAACTGGTGATTTTTATAGGACTATTATCGGTTGATTTGCAAACAGGTATGTTAAAATTTAATATAGTGATAAATGCTATTTTCTTTCAATTTCAAATCTAGTTTTATCCAAGCCATCTTGCTAATTTTGGGTGTTTTTTATAGCAGTGTCAATGTTCATTTCCTCTGTAGGAGTAGCCACTGACTTCTTCCGTTGGTAGCCTGTAATCCATTTATGGTGAGTTAACTCATACTTAAAATACCCATAAATATCTGTATAATGCTGAGTTTATTATCACTATAAATTGTTTGGTCTTTAGTACGAATTTTAAGGGTCCTAATCTGTTTTTCTTCTTAAACAGGGTTTTTAGGGTTTTTTCGTTTGGAAATTCATCCAGTTTGGCAATCGTTCCTGTATGGTTTGGCTCTTCACGTGACCACTACAGTGTAGAAGCACGGCGTCGTCCAGCAGCCATTTTGTCCGAAACCAAACAGGAAAACAGGTTTTACCTTTCTTTTTTATGGGAATACCAACATCTGCGCGCCATATTTTTTGTTTACCTATTTATTTTAGAAGAAATTGAAATTTTATTTTTTTTTAAACTAGTAATTAACCTACATTTGATGACATGTTTCTCTTTTATTATAATATTGTTTGTAAATAATGTAAAACAACTATCAAAATTAAAACCGATCTGATAGGGAATTAATTTTTAGTTGATTTAAGGGGGTTATTTGCTTTGTACATACACGGTATTATGCGTATTACATCAAGAATAAAGATTGCGTTAATTTTAATAGAAATAATGCGTCAGGGAGGTTCGTTTGTAAATTAGATAAAATTATATTTTTTCAATAGTTCATTCCTTAAGAATATGAATAAAAACCATTTATTTGAACTGATTTTATGAATTTAAGTTCTTACCTTTGTGAAATTAATAACAACAGCTTAATCTCTAAACTTGGTTAATTTCGGTGTTTCCAACCAAGTTAAATTCTAATTAAAAGTAACCGAATAAAAGGAAATACCGTGGCGCCCATCTATGTTTCCTTAATTAATTATCTCACCTTAATTAGGTACATTGTACTCACGACATTACTGCTTTACCAGGCGAATAGCTAAGCCGAAGCAAATGTAACCTGTTCTGTAAGTGTTACAGAATAGGTTACGTTTCAAAATTTTTTTTGAAACATGATGATTTTGAAACGTAACCTATTCTGTAACACTTACAGAACAGGTTACAACCCTCCACAAACATTGGGGGCTCTACGAAACCAAATTTAGATGGCCTGGGATACAATACACCAAGAAGACATCAATCATGTAATCTAATTAGTGCCGCGACGACTCAACGAATGTGTAGCAAACAGAGGACACATTATTAACATTAAGGTGGGATATCTCAGCTATTTTGCGGAGTTTCAAGTTCAAATTTTAATCACTTTCTATTTATCGGTGGACCTAACCGTGTTGCATTTTCTACGTCACTATGTATAAATACAAGTCCATATAAACTATTAATATTAACAATAAAAAAATTTACCAAAACATTTAAGCTTACTTCAAAAAAAAAAAAAGAAATCAGTGAAGCTCTACATAGATACATAAAACACATACTGTATTTAAATTATCCATTTTAAGGTCGATTGGATCGACGGCGTAGTTCGCTTGGACAACTGGATTAATTTAGACATGGATCCCAGAGTTGCTTCTCAAATTGTTGCTCTAAGACCAGCTTTGGAAAGTCTTGTAATTCGAACTTCCCAAGAACCAGAACAAATTATGGACATGAGCGACACTGATAGAAAGGTATGGATATATTTTTTAAATATTTTTAAGTGAGTATTAGTAGCAACCAAAATATATATTTTTTTTAACCAATGGTAACAAATGTCACAGGATACATTTTCTTGATGTTATTTAAGGCAGTGGATATTCGTTCACAGTGAAAAATCAATATTTTGAATGAATCTATTTATCCGGGTACTGTACGAATAATTTATAATTATGAATTCGGGTACCGGACCAAATTGTAATAACTTTATTTATGTATATAATGAAACAAAAGTTTGGTTAAGGGTATATGTGGTTATGTAGTTTATTTAAAAATGGTGCATCATAAAAATATATATATTTTTTTTAATTTAAAAATTCAAAAATTTTTAATCAATCCTGGTACTGTACAAATAACATAATTAATAATCCGGGTTCTGGACGAATAATATTATTTTATTAATGCGGTAATTAGGTACAAATGTGTCCATTAATGTTTGGATCATATTTTTTTTTTGTAAGTTTTTCCACCTGGAGTTAAAAAAATCATTTTATTTACAAATTTAAAAAAATTGTAACTAACCATAACTTATCAGAACTAACCAGAACTGTTGAAGATACACAAAACTTTATATGACAATAATTTTGTATTTTTACAAGACCTTTAATTTAGGTTATATAACATTTTTGTCTAAATGCAATACTTTTTGCATTATAATAAAAAAAAGACGAATAGTAAAAAACACAATTCGTCCACTATATGAACGGATATCCATGCCATAAAGAATATTTTAAATCAGTTCACTATATTTTGTTTTGTTATTCCCTCCAAATAAGTAGTATATTATTTGATTTTTAGGTAGTTACAGTAATAAGGGAGCTGTGCAAGCTCATGCGGGTAGTTTTGGAATTGAGAGGGAAAAGGGAGGTCAAATAAATATGGGTATGGGAAAAAGGCCTCCAAGAGGACACACTTTAGGTTCCTATTCAGGTCCTCCTCCCAAGATGTTCCGTGGAGCAAGAGGTGGAAGTCCCAGAGGTAGGATTTTTATTGTATAACTTTTATTTATTTTCTTTATATGTTTTTCATAAGTAAGTCAAAAGGAAATTTAATGTTATCATATATTACATGATTCTCTGAAGTTTACATATAATCTCATATGTTTGGTTTAATGTTTTATTGTTAAAACAAATCTTCTATTAAATTGTGCCTAGTTTTTTTTGTGCTGATTCTAGCCAAATTGAATTGGGCATTCTCAGTCTCAAGTCAAAAAGATACTACTTTATAATGTAATCCAATTTCGTGATAAAAATCTGATTTCTTTAAAGTTGCTTAAATCTAGAGAAATATTTTTTTTGGTGGGGGGTAATAATTTTTTATATGTAACATTTTTATTAATTATTATCATTACATTTGCGATCTACTTTGAATTTAAGATAATTATTAGGAAGTTAAATGAAAACTGGTTTCGTTTTTACATTTTAAACACTAATCTGTAATAAATCAAACTTGTGCACCCGTTTTGGTAGTATTTTTAGCCTGGCACTTCATTGTTTTTCAGGATGTCCGAAAAAGTTTTCTTTTTCATTATTTCTTATGAATTAGCTCATGTGGTTATCATAGATATTTAAATACTTATTTTGGATATTCAATAGTGTATTGCACAAAAACATGTTTTTAGGTTAAACAAAAAATATTATTGTTTTTTTTTTAATCTCTATCGATTGGCATGTGGTATAGCAATATCCTACTAGTTTTCAAAGAAGTATCTTCCTATATATTATAATACTGTGCAACAATGCAATGCAATGTATTTATATTTATTATTTTATTTCATTTATCATCAACATTCTTTATCATATAATGAAGTAAAAAAGAAATTTGCATTTTAAAACTTTATACTTTTAGTCAGTTCTGAACCAAGATTCTTGAGTGGATCTAATTTTCAGCCTTGGCCAAACCTTAACCTTTGGCCGGACACTAGTATTTTTATAAGTAGTTAACATTTTCCGTTACTTGGTCTAATATAAACTTTTTTTTTTGTTTCAGGTGGTTTTGGTGATCGGGGAGGTGGCGGCTACGGAGGTGGAGGCTATGGAGGACGTGAAGGTGGCGGCTTCGGAGGTCGTGGAGGTGGTGGCTATGGAGGTCGAGGTGGTGGTAGCCGCGGAGGCTATGGTGGTGGAGGTTTTAGAGGCAGAGGACGAGGAGGATATTAAAAAAAAACACTTTTATCTTCTTTGTATGTATATGTCCTTAGTGTTAGCATAATTATATTTGATGATTTTTTAAAGTGAGGGTACCAAAAATAGTATTTAAAAAGTAGTTTAACAATCTCACATTATTAAAAAAAAATGTGCAAATACATGTTTTTTTCATTCATTGTGATGTTAATAATAGTATAGTTTTTTTTTAAACCTTGAAAAAGGTTTTTGTAAACCATTAATGTTTAATTTGCTTTAAAGAACATTTTGTATGTAAAAGTAATATGATAATAAAGGCTTTGAAAAACTGTATTTTGCTTGAATACTTGTCTATAAAATAACCTATTAAAAATTAAATTAATAACAGACGTATTTATGTGTTCTGTAAATATAGGTTAAATAAATTTTTGTAGAATAAATCATTAAAACACAAAAGTACTGAAACAAAAGTTACATACCACTGGCCAATTAGTAACCTATCCTTGTTTAAAATGGTTTTAACCGCACAGACTTGTGGCCCTTGAGCACCATTTTTGTTAAGAGAGATAATAATGTAAATGGCTAATGTACCAATTTTCAGTAGTTTTAAAATAGCTCAAATATTTGTAGGCATTTTATGTACTTTAAGAGCAGAGCTGTCAAAACTTGAAGTAATTCAAGTAAAATTTTACTTGAAGTACTTTTTTGTACTTCAAGTACTTTTTATTAGGAGGTACTTGTACTTGTAGAGTCTTCGCCAATAGTAAAGAGTACAATGACGTCAAATGCGCACAAACCGATATTCACCGAGGCAGCAACATGTGGGTCAGTGCAGTGTGTACTATCCGAACATCGGCATCGGTAGCGTGTTTATATTGATGTGAATATTACGAAACTAAAATTATTGTGTTTATCTTTGAACTTTTATGTGTGTTAGTGTGATTTATTAATTGTTGTGACTGTTTGGTGAGTTCTGTTCCGATGCGCCTTCTTCAATTTCATTTTATTTAGAAGTATATTTTACAGTAGATTCTTTGGTAATTGTTTACAAAACGGTTTTCTGCTCTTTTAACGCCGCCGCCACTGCCATTTAATATCGAAACCTGCTGCAAAGAAAGACTGAGAGACCACTCTCTCGGTTTATTCGCGCAGCCAACGATGACGTCAAAGTATTCTTTACTATTGACAATTACTCTACTGGATTAGTTTTTATGAAGATACTTGGATTTTTACTTGATTTGACCAAGTAAATTACTTAAAGTATTTATTTAAGTACTTGAAGTATTACGATGTACTTGAAGTAAAAAAGTACTTTAAGTAAAGAAAGTACTTCAAGTAAATAAAAAGTACTTGAAGTAAAAAATCAACCAAGTACTCGAATTTACACGCCTTAGATAATCGTACAAACAAGTTAAAACAAGAAATACGCGCAACCGCTGCTGTTTCTATTGTATTGCATTACAGGGCTCATTTGAAGTGGATCCAACAGCAAGACAAGTGTAACTATTACTGAGAATTAGACTTTTTGTTCTTTAAATCGGTCTTGTGTCAACGTGAAAATTATAAGTGCTCTGGTCTGGTGAAAATTAAAAAGGAAATATACCTAATAGTAGAAGGTATCCCAAAAATAGTTTTGGGTGCCAACCTGCTCTAGGCACCCATATGAAAACACTCGCTTTTGACAGATGTATCGGGTGCCAACGCCAACCCGTTGGCAACCACGGGGAAGAAACCCATTTTGTGAAAAACCAATATTTCCTATAATAGTTTAAGGCCCAAGCGCTCACCCGAGTACGGCATTGTAGGCCTGTTGCCATAAATTTACATACGAAATTTTACATTATTTCGGACATCGGATGCATAAAATCCCGACTTAAAACGGGACACTTAGCAACCCTACTTGTTTTCCTAACTATAGTTTTTACCGATTGGCCTACTTTCCAATGACGTAGGGTTCAGTCCTTAAAGCTTTTAGGAGTTGTTGGAAAACCCCGTTTTGAAAAATAAACCCTCTAACTTCCTTACAAAAAATACTACTCAAGTATAATTTGTTTTACTTGAAGTACTTTTAATTACTTCAAGTACTTTTATGTACTTCAAGTACTTTGGTGTACTTTAAGTACTTTGTTTTACTTCAAGTACTTTGTTTTACTTCAAGTACTTTGTTTTACTTCAAGTATTTTTGTTTACTTCAAGTAAAATACTTGGGTGGTACTTCAAGTACTTTTTCAATTTACTTGAAAATGGAAGTACATTTTAATGAATACTTGGTACTTGTTCTTGAAGTAATTTTTCAAAAATCAAAAACTTGGTAATTGTACTTGAAGTACTATTTAAGAATACTTTGACAGCTCTGTCGAAGAGCCCGTTTATATATCCTGTAAATTACGCGTCGGCCCAAAATGAAATCTAATACAGCCACGCCAAAGCGGCTTTGTTCCCTTTCCAAAATTAAAAGATTTAGTGCAGAATAACTACTTTTATGTTGATGAAAAATTTCTGCGCATGTTTCTTTTTATTACCCCTCTTCCCGTCAGCCAAAAAAAAACCAGTTAAAAATGGAAGAACGTTACTGTTGTTACGGTAGGTAGGTAGGTTTAAAGTGATGTTACGGTACTTAGTTATTAATTGAAAACTTATGTTGCCTATTGCATTAGGTTAGGCATTAGTTATTTGTAAAAAATAATGCGGTCGCTATAATACGTAGGCATACCGTAATTTGCAAGTGGAGCCAGACGGGTGGCTGACATGACATCTGTTTACTGCACTCGCACCGGCGCGGCGCGGCAGTGACTCGATTGCGTGTATTCGAGTAGTGGGAGTAGTATAGTTGGAGGTAGAACAGTGAGTGAGATGTATTAAGTTATTTTATACACTCATTAGATGTTTGTATCCGGGTATTTGATTTTACCAAACACAAATAATCGTATGCAACTGATTTTTTAATAAATATTGAAATCTACATATAGGTTCAAAATTTAGATTACATTCTAGGCCTATTGACAGACTATTGTTTACGTTGGGCGCCCAAATTTCCTTTAGTAGTGGTACCAACCTCAAGTATATGAAACATACATGCAGGCATACAAAAAGTATTAGCCAAAAATCATCTGAACTGAGAAGTTCTTTTAATATGTTTCTATAACTGTATTAAATCGAATTTAAGGAATTAATCTTTCACGTCACTGTTAATTTTGTTAGTAATTAACCTAAACCAATTTCAATTTTAAAAGAATTTTATTTTATACCTTTACAACACAATATAAAATAATGTATTTCAGATAAAAGGTAGTTAAAACATTTCTTGTATTTTTTTCAGATATTATAAAACCACATATTTTTAACATCAAAAGCAATGAGAAAAAGGATATTTCAACCTAAATTATTAAAATTTTTCAATAAACCGCACAAAGATGATTCTGAAAAACAAAAGGAACAGAGAACTATTGCTGTACATGAAGATGAGGAATGGTCTTTAATACAGAATTTGAGGAACAATTGAAAAACCCCCAATCAAGAGCGTCATACATTAACAAAACTACCCAGAATGAATTAATAAACTTGGCTGGTGAATGTGTTTTGGAAGAGATAATTTCACGTGTAAAGGATACCAAATTTTACAGTGTAATATTCGATGAGACGACAGATCTTTCCCACACTTTACAAATGTCAGTATGTTTATTTGGATAATGTACAAAAAGATTTTGTTGGATTTATAAATTTATAGATCTACACAAAATAAACTATGCCCATCAATCT
The DNA here is from genome assembly GCA_019359885.1 of Listronotus oregonensis. Classification (NCBI taxonomy): domain Eukaryota; kingdom Metazoa; phylum Arthropoda; class Insecta; order Coleoptera; family Curculionidae; genus Listronotus; species Listronotus oregonensis. The sequence goes on along the minus strand of JAHBCN010001753.1, from coordinate 273,314 downwards.
ACAGAGCCGAAGCTATCAGATGAAGTCATTGGCCAATCCGTATTGAAAAACTAAACTTGGAGTGCAAAAACTATGTTGCTATCTCAACTGATGGCTGCAGTGTCACACTTGTGGAGCCGTGTAGGAATCTAACATGAAGAACGCGTCATTATGTTTTTGCAGCAACCACTCATTAAACCTAACCCTCACAAAATGTGCCAAAGTGCAGGCAGTGCGAAATATGTTTGGAACTATGAAGGAAGTAGTGTCTGTGATAACGTTTTTAATCTTATTTTCAATAACGCCAGTAAATTGATGCATCAATTAGATGTGGTGCCAAGGAAACCAAGACTCAATCCAAAATTATTCAAGACCTAAACATAAGATTTGATGGTTCTGTGCTGGTCATTTTGGACTTAGTGTGTTAAATATCAAAAGAAAAAACGGATTATTCTACTAAAAACACCGAAGAGATGGAAGAGAGAAAACAAGCTGCACTGGAAAACTTGTCAAACAAGTATGGATTAATTCTTCACGAATTTGGTAGTGTGAGTTTGTTTAAGCGTGCTCTTCAGGATGAGTTCCTTCCGACTGCCACAGAAACCAACTGGTGTCTACGCCAGTTTGAGCCAGATGATTCCCCAATATTCATTTAACAAAAACTGCAAGGTAAAAATTCCAGATCGAAGTGAGTGGCAGCAACCCGATTTCCCCGGCACGGTTGGAGACATTATCTAGTATACGGATGGTTCCAAAACCGAGCAGGGAACTGGAGCGGGCGTGTACAGTGAAATAAGGAATTCACAATTCTTCATTCTACTAGGAACACAGTTCTGTATTTTAAACGGAAATATATGCTTTACTGCACTGTGCAAAAGAAAATAACAGGAGGGCCTATAAAAACAAGCGGATCTGCATAATAGACAGCCAAACGTCACTGGGGGCACTATGGGCCAATCAATAGAGATTTTTTCGCACACTTAAATTTAGCCGAAAACAACCTGTGTCATCTCTTAAAACATGATAAATAGATGAAAACCCCGGTTTTATCCCCAGCAAATTTGTTTACAGTAATTGTTTAAACAATAAAAACTGTATAAATGGTAACTTTTTAGTTTTTCGCGTATAACTCAAAAACTATTAGAGATATCGCGATGGTGTCAATGGGACTATTTCAGAGAATTAAAAAATCTACAAAATGTTTTTTATAGAACTTTCCTCGAGCATTTCTCGTCGAGAAAATCCGGAAAAACTCTAAAGTTTACCTTTTTTTTGAGAAATCATTTCCATTTCATATGTAACGGATGAGCATTGGCAGAATTTTTTCACAACAGCGAACATGACTGTATTTTCAAGGCATTAAACTGAAGATTTTTGGCGCCCCAATCCAAGATAATTTTGAGGTCTTGTGAAAGAGACATCTGCATTGACCTGCGCTTGTTTTCCAGATCAGAATTACATGGTGGCTTAAAAAATTTAATACTAGAGTGGAAGGGTACTATCGTCAGCAAAATTATGAATGGGAGTGATTGTGGAAGAGAGAAGATCGTTAATGTGTAGAAGAAACAGCGTGGATGCCAGCACTGAGCCCTGGGGCACTCCAGCATTAATTTGGTAAAAGCTGGAAGAATGACCATAACTAATATACGTCGATTAGAAAGAAAACTGGAGAGCCAAGAGCAAGGCTTAGGTGGAAGACCGTAGAAAGGAAGTTTGTTAAGAAGCCCATTATACCAGACTTGATCGAAAGCCTTAGATATGTCAAGAGCAACGATCTGGGATTCACCAAGAAACTCAAGGGACTTTTCCAGCTGTGCGAGACAAAGAAAAGAAGATTAGCTGTGGATCTTCTGTGACGGAATCCATACTGTCTATCATGTAAGATCTTGTGTTTTTCCAGATACTTTAAAATTTGGGAATTAATGAATTTTTCCATTACTTTGCAAACAACAGAAAGAAGAAATATAGGTCTATAGTTAAAAGGGAGAGTTTTGCATCCTTTTTTGGGGACAGGTTGCACACGTGCAGCTTTCCAACTCTCCGGGAAAATGCCCGTGTCGTAAGAGATTCGAAAGAGGCGAGTTAGGATAAGTGCAAGCTTGGAAGCACATTTTTTTAAGACGGTTGCTGGTATGCCATCCAGCCCAGACGATTTTTAAGTATTAATAGAAGAAAGAACACGATTGATCTGTTTGACTTTAAAAATGATATCGGACATTTTATGAGAAACAGGGGCAACTGTTGAGAGAGGAAGATTAATAGGAGGATCAAGCGTAGAATTGGCAGCAAATTGTTTGGCAAATAGTTCGGCTTTTCCTTTAGAGGTGGAGACAGTTCCATCTTCGGAGATTAGGGGTTGAAAAGAATTTGTGCAAAAGTTTTGATCAATATTTTGGGCAAAGGACCAGAAGGATTAACTGCAATTCGAGCAAGAAAGAATTTTATCTTTTATTCGATTGTTAAAACGGTCTTTTGCTTCTGAGATGGTCTGATTATACTGATTTCTTGCTTCGATGCTAGCCTGTCGATTTTCGGGACTAGGGTTTTGGAGAAACTTTTTGTGGGCTTAAATTTTTAAAAGTCTGGCTTTGTCACAGGATTTAGAAAACCATGGTTTGTGATTTAAAGTTATGGGGTTCTTTTTAGTGTGGGGAATATAGGTCTTAATGCCTAGTTGAATTGTTTCGGTAATTTGTTTACATATTTCGTGGGTAGAAGTAGGATCCCAAGGGTAGCAAGCAAAGAAATCTCTCAGACCATCCCAGTCGGCGGAGTTATAGTGCCAGATGGTTCGTGGCGACATGCGTTCAGTTGCCTCAGAATGTGTGAAGTACCTATGATACGGTGACCAAACCATGGTCAGAGCGACCAAGGGGAGCAGTTACTGATGCTTGGTAGAGTTTGGGGGCGGAAGTGAGAAAGAGATCTAGAGGGTTAGAATTATGGGTAGGAACCCTAGGAAAGTAGTGCTGATTGCGAAATTTTCAGCTGCTCTGCCTTGTGTATCAGTTTTTGTAGAGCCTAGCCAGTCCTTATTATGAACATTAAAATCCCCGAGGACGATTACTTTGGCCAATGGAAACTGGGAAATAATATTGTCGATCTTTATTGAAAGGAAATCAAAGAACTCGGTGCTGGAATTTCAGAATATCAGCCCTACCCGATTCGAGGTTAGAAACCCTGGCACAAGCCAGGTCGTTGCGAACGTAAGCACAAACGCCGCCGTGGGGTCGAAAAGATGAAATGAGTTCATAACCTGGGAAAAGGAGGTGGTTGGTTGATGTTTTGGGAATTATTTGGGTTTCGGTAAGAAATAGTATTTGGGGTTGGGAAGATTGAAGATAATGGTGAACAGAGTTTACGTTGGAGTTAAGCCCACATATATTTGTGAAGGATATCAGACTTTTCCATGGTGGTCCCCCAAATGTACCCTGCGCACGAAGATTGTGTCCCGGTAGGAAATATACTATACAGGATTTTCGAAAGATACCAAAAAGATACTCATCAATATTAAACACGAATTGCTTTTATTATCCATTCTGACATAAATGCTGTTACTTATATCATCGATAGAGAAAAAAAATAGTAATTATTGATAGGATTGTTTAAAATTTAACACATATTACCTTGTCTGATGCTGTAAAACTGGAATCTATAAAACTTGTTGGACGTGGATCCAAATAATTATCAGTTTTAGAAGCTGAGAACAAGTTAGTTTATTGTAAATAAAACATTATTTATTTATTTATTGAATTATATGTTTATCTTGAAACAAAATTTGCTTTTTTCTTAATAAAGTATATGTTTTAATGTCAAAATGGTGCATGCTTATTTAAAATTATTCTTTTTTGCAAAGATAAAAATACAAAGTTATTATACATTAACTTTTAATGCGTGTTGCTAGGTATCATTGATTTTAAAAATAAATACTCAAACGGTTAAGGGCAGCGTTACTATATGCGAATTTACAACCGTGTATTTTATTGATTATAAATCGCTATACGGTGAATTGGCAATTACAGGTAAAATTGGAAGTAAACTAAAAATCACGTGAACAGTTACTTGAACAAAAAAAAAACACGACTAAGCTTATCTCTAGCGATAAACAAGTCCAGTCTGCTAAGTTTAAACTGATTTTCCAAATTTACAACAATTTTTTTATCGTAGAATGATTTACATCCACACCCTTGTTAAATCTGACCCTGATTGTACAGGGTGTCCCAAATTCGAGCCTCATCATTGGGATCTCGGAAACTTAAAAAGATACGAGGTCGGTTAAATGTAGGAAAAGTTACGCAATTTGATGCTGATCAAAATGCCACCTTAAAACTTTAACAATTTCTAATACTTCCGAAGATTTTTGGAAAAAACGGAATATTCGCGATTTCATTTTTATTTTTTTATATCTCTATTTGAATAGATAGAACATTTTTACATTCTTATAGCTACTTTTTCTGTTCTACAAGACAGTGTTATTAGATTTACACACCGACGTTTTGTCATTGAGCTGCCATCATCAAGTTTTTTTTTAAATAAGGTCCTCGATTTTTTATTACGGATTTTAAGAGCTTTAAGGATCCCAAAACCAATGATGTATCACGCTTATTCGGAAAAATCATTTTATTGTTTTCCTACCCAAAATCTATTATCTGTCTCTCCCTAACACATGATTTCTTACGGAAATTGTCATTTATATGAATTTTTTGAATAATTGCAATACATCATCGGTTTTAGGATCAAGAAGCACGTAAAATCCAAAATAAAAATTCCAGGACCGTATTTAAAAAACAAAGTTGATGACGGCAGCTCAATGACAAAACGTCGGTGTGTAAATCTAATAACACTGTTTTGTAGAATAGAAAAAGTAGCAATGGGAATGTAAAATTTATTTTGTTAAATCTATTCAAATGGAGTCATAAAACGATTAAAATGAAATCGCCAATATTCGTTTTTTTCCAAAAGTCTTAGGAACTATTTCAAATTTTTAAACTTATACGATAACATTTTAATTAACATCAAATTGCGCAACTTTACCTCCATTTAACCGACCTCGTATCTCTTCAGGTTTCCGAGATCCCAATGATGAGGCTTGAATTTGGGACACCCTGTAGATGCATTTATCTATTCTTTATTTTTAGAGTCCTACATTAAATATCTTTATATAAGTTAATATTTTAGTTCTTTAGGACAAGATCTAATTATCTATATAGTCTTCATAAAAAAATAACTTTAAATGAGTAGAGCACTGACCTTTAAAAAGTTTTTCCCTTAATCCCTTTGGATACCTCTGACGTAACAATTTATACTCATCTATTGTTTAATACATTTTATTTTTTCCACTCCAACAATTTGTAATTTATGCATACATATTTTTTCCGCACGGTTTCCTTCAAATGAATTCGAGAATATAACATAATTTGTCTAAGTTTATCCCCAGCAAGTATATTATACCATAATTATTGAGGTCTCATGATGGGTATTCTCTAAGTATGTCCATTATTATTAGTCTAGTCCAGGGGTCTCCAAACTACGGCCCGAGGGCCACATCCGACCCGCGGACAGATTTTGTCCGGCCCGCGGAGAGCTAGCATACTTGAAAACTCCTTTTAGAGAACAAATAATTTTTATAGCAAATTAAATTTAGTTTACTGAAGTATTCTAATTTTATGTTGAATAATTATTAATATGACATCTACATTGATATGGTCATGGGCTAACTCCGCTAACTCATAACATTCTTGTAGGCTTATTGTTATTGTTTTTGTGATAAGTTGGATAAAGAAACACAGAATTGTAATGAGTAAAGACATGTATAATATGCAGAAAATTTAACTTCAGTATATAATAACTAACAAATTATTGAAATGAATCCAACTAACATTTTATACATTTTAAATATCACACATAACTTATAACAAACATAATGACATATTAAATACTAATGAGATTTATGTAATTGAGATTTTCCACTGACAATAGTTTGTAGTTGTGGACTAATTTTACTTGTACCAATTATTAAAAGAGATTTAAGATGCTCATCAGTTAATTTCGATCTGTAAATATTTTTTGTGTACTTCATTTTGGAGAAGGTTTTCTCACACAAATAAGTAGTACCAAAAACAGAAAACAGACCACGAGCAAATTTATGCAAATTATCAAATTGTGTCAGTGGAAGACTCTTATAAAATTCCAACAAAGATGAGTTTTGATATTTGTTCTTAATTATATCACTGCATTGTAGATCAATCATTTCCATTTGAAGTTCCGGGGCTAGGGTTTCAATGTCAGTATCAAAAGGATTCTGAAAAATCTTAATTTGATTCGCAATGGCATCAAACGAGTATCAAAATTTATCTTCAAAGCACTCAAAGTTTCGATTGCAAAATCGATAGGAAACTCAGTCTCAGTAGTGTGGCTGAATATTTCACATGTTTTAAAATGTGAAAAACATTTACTTCGTAGTTGTGATTGAAACAGTCTCAATTTCTTCAGGAATGATTTGATATTAGTGTATAAATCAGGAAGATGCTGGTTTTCTCCTTGCAATCCCAAATTCAGTTCGTTCACATGTTTTGTCAAATCAACATAGAATGCTAACTTCCACAGCCATGCGTTGTTTTGTAATTCAGTAAGAGGGCGATGCTTTTCATTCAAAAAAATTTCGATCACTGCTCGAAGTTCAAAAAAGCGCTGAAGGACTTTCCCACAACTAAGCCAGCGTACGGCAGTATGATAAGGTAAGTCAGTTTCTCCAATCTCTTCAATAAATTGTCGGAATTGTCGGTGATTCAGCCCAAAAGATCTGATAAAATTAATAGTTGATATGACTGGTTTCAGAACGTCAGACATATCCAAACATTTTCCGCACAAAGACTGTTGATGAATGATACAATGTAAGACTAATGGTTTTGAACCACCGTCATTTTCTACAGCCTTTGACACAAGAGCGACCACTCCTTTATCTTTCCCACTCATGTTTTTGCCTCCATCAGTTGTAATACATTTCAAGTTTTTCCATCGAAGGTTCTTTTGATTAATGGCCATTTCAACTCCTTTAAAAATATCTGTACCAGTAGTTGTGCCATGAATACTATACGTATCAAGAAGTTCTTCGTGCACTTCATAGCTTTTATCTACTCCTCGAATATAAATCAACACCTGAGCAGTATCTGACACATCCGTTGACTCATCCAAGGCCAAAGAAAACCACTCAAAATGTCCATTTTTGTCGAACAGTTGAGAGGATATATTTTCAGCGATGTTTTCTACCCTTCGAGCCACAGTGTTTGCTGACATACTGACAGTTTTTAATAAATTTACCTTTTCAGGGCACATTTCTTCGGCTACTGCAATTATGCATTCTTTGATCATTTCTCCATCGGTGAATGGTTTTCCACGTTTTGAAATTTCAAGAGCCACACGAAAGCTGGCACGAGTTGCAGCCTCTTGTTCAGTTTTGAGTTTTGTAAATGAAGATTACTGCGATTTCAATACGCGCTGCATAGCTTCGAATTTTTCTGTCCGCAAACTTCCTGTATATTTTGAGTAATTTTGAAAATGTTTTGTTTCATAATGACGTTTAATGTTATATTCTTTGAGAACGGCTATGCTTTCATTGCAAATCAAACATAGCGCCTTGTTACTGGACTCAATTACGAAATACTGAATGTTCCACTGATCTTTGAATTTTCTGCATTCACTATCAATTTTTCGCTTCTTTTCCATACTATTAATTCACACAAAAGCAACAATTCAAATCATAATACTGTTATAAAGATGTCTTAAACTTAAACACGCACAAACACGTTTTAAGGAGGTATGCAATATTTTATTTAACAACAGTGTCATAGGAACTGACTTGTGGTTGCACCACTAGCCTTCTTATATATTCCAATTACTGCCATCTAGAAGTGAGTGGAAGACACCAGAACTTTCTCGAACCAACGAGATTATTCTGTACGTGCTATTAGCGCCATCTGTTAGCGATAGAAGGTACTACCTATTTCCGCTTGTGTCCACCAGATGTCGTGTCACGTTACTCCTCATGGCTCGTACTCTACGACTAATCTAGAAATTACAGATAATGACAGGAAAATTAATAATATGCAGTGTTGCCGTTTTGCGGACTTTAGTCCGATTTGCAGCCTTTTTTAAACGTTGTGTACTTTTTCGGACTTTTTTTTCATCAGTGGACTATTTCACTTCTTACCACCGGCAACAATGATTATATGGTTTTGGCCCTCGGAACTTACTGGAGTAATCAGTATGGCCCTAAGGCTGGAAAGTTTGGAGACCCCTGGTCTAGTCGAGAAGTGTGTTTCCTGCGAAAAATAGTTAGAAAAAATATGAACTGGCGTTTGAGGATTTATTCTGCCAATTAAAATTGCAATTTTTAATAACAAAAAACGAAATAAAAAAGCCATTTCAATTTTTGCTGATAACTCAAAAACCATATGAGATAGCGAAAATAACAAAAAAGATCCTTGAAAAGGAGGAAATTTCCGATATAAAAGTCACAACTTCCGAAGTTCTATCTTCATTATTTATAATTTTAATTAAACGCTAAAAATGGGCCTCCGCGCGACTTTTATGTTTGCGCGCTCGGCGTCAAAACCGAGTTCGTTACACTAAATAATTTTTTAGGGTATTAAATATTATTTATTTATTTATTTATTTTTTAAATTATGGTGTATTGAGACCATTTCAAAGAATTTATTTTCGTTGAAAGTTTAACCTAAAGTTAATTTTTTAACAAGTTAGACAATTGTCAATACGAAAAAAAAATGCTTAAATAATTGGGTATATTCACGTTTTTTTGAAAACCTATAAAATGATAGCATGTAGGCATATAAATCGTATAGTAACCTAAAAAAAATAAAAAACCATATTTCAAGCAACAACTGCTCTTTAAAATTCAAACGCCAAGAATTGGCACCAAAACAAGCTTTTCGAAGGTCGCTGCTGTCTGACGTCACAGCGCATATAAACAGTAAAGCGTTATTCGTGTTTCTAATATCTTATTGCCTTTTAAGCGAGGTTTAATTTTATTACGGCATTATTTACGTGGCTTCAGTCGAAAAAAATTAAGTTGCTGTTAATATCAAGGAACATTCATAGCTGTTTGAACAGGAAATATGTACGAATCACAAAATAAATGGTGTTTTGTGCCCCTTTGCACGAGCACATCTGTAAGTACACCAAACAAAATTTTTGTTTGTGTGCCTCGGGGGGATTATGAGCATAAGAAACGATAGTTTATAGCAGCAAGATGTGATACGCCAAAATCAAAAAGTTTTTTCTGTTGTGAAAACCACTTTAAAGTAAGTTAAAAATAAGGTTATAATTAACAAATACGTAAATACATACATGAATATATTTTTTCTAGTTTAATATAAACATTAAGTATTGTAAAGAGATATTTCATGTTATTTAACATAAAATAAATACTTACAATGCTGCTTTACTGCTGTAATACTAGTTATGTCGAGATTTACCGCAGAACAACTAGAAACAGACAAAATCGATACTTAAACAATCTGTATTTATATGCGATGTGACGTCACGAGTCGTTTTGCAGTTCCTTTAAACTTCTCCGTTTTACCTATGTTTTCATACCTGAAATATTCGGTACCTGTTTTTTTATACGGACTTGTGAGATTATTAAATTGACCTGGGGACTCGTCCCTAGGAATTTATGTCTATTTTGCCTTATTTAAGATATATGGATAATACCCAATTGTCGTATAAATTTTTCGCTTCGTAAAGCCCTTCTTATATACGTACCTAACAAGATCACCCCATAAAAGTTAAAAAATTTAATGCTTTGTTTATAACAATTTTATAACTTTGACAATATTTCTCTGGTTTTTCATTTTTTGTCAAAGTTATAAAATTATTATAAACAAAGGATTAAAATTTTTAAATCTTTTATGGGGTTATCTTGTTAAGTATGTATACAAAAAGTCGTTCACGAAGCCGAAAATTTATACGATAATAATTTAAGCTTTTTTTTTAAGTACAATGAGGACGAAAGTTCGAAACAATTGGTTAATTGACAATTGTCTAACTTGTTGAAAAACTAACTTCAAGCTTTAAGTTAAATTTTCAACGGGAATAAATTCTTTAAAGTTTTCTGACTACACTATAATTTTTAAAAAAATTTCAATTTATATTAAATACCCTAAAAAAAATATTTAGTGTAATGTACTAGGTTTTGGCGCACAGCGCACAAACAGAAATGTTGCGCGGAAGCCTATTTTCAGCGTTCAATTAAAATTATAAATAATGGAGAAAGAACTTCGGGAGTTTGGACTTTTTTATCGGAAATTTCATCCTCTCCAAGGATCTTTTTTACAATTTTCGCTATCTCTTACGGTTTTTAAGTTATCATCAAAAATCAAAATGGCCTTTTTTTCGTTTTTTGTAATACCAATCTTAATTCATATTGGCAGAAAAAAATCCTCAAAACGCCTTTCTCAGATTTGGCTCCCCCATCGAATGAGCTATCGCTTATATTTTTCGAAGCCTTCTAATGAAGGCGCGTTTACACCAAAATTGACAAGTAAAAGTTAACAAAAAACTGTTTTTAGAAAACTAAAAGTTGTCAACTACAAGTTACTTTTCTTAAGTTAGAGAAACAACTGGAAGAATTTTTGTAGAAAACTAAAAGTTGCTCTTCTCACATTTAGAGAAACAAGTGAAAAACTTGTTGCCAAAGAATTAGCGGGAAAGGTTTAGGCAGTAGTTCTTCAGTTCTCCACTAGTTTTCTACAAGTTGCTTATGCAAAGCCTGCAGCAACAAATCTTCCACTTTTAATTGTCAACTTTTTATGATCTTTTTGTACCAAAGTTGACAATAAAAGTTGACAAAAGATCGTTTGTAGAAAACTAAAAGTTGTCAACTAAAAGTTGCACTTCTCAAATTAAAGATTTTTTTTAGAAAACTAATAATTGCTCTTCTTAAATTTAGAGAAACAAGTGGAAAACTTGTTGCCAAAGAATTGACGCGAAAGGTTTATTTAGTAGTTCTCCTGTTCTCTACTAGTTTTCTACAAGTTGCTTGCGCAAAGCGCGCAGCAACAAATCTTCCACTTTTAGTTGGCAACTTTCTTTGATCTTTACCGACACTCCGCGGGAAACTAAAATTAAGTGGAAGATTTGTCTCTCGACAAGTGGAAGACAAAAAAAGTTGCTGTATTTTGTAGAAAAAGCAACAAATTCCCGCAACTTGTGGAAATTTAGTTGAAGACTTTGGTGTAAACGCGGCTACACTTCGGGAAAAACCCAAATTTAGTGAAAGATCTGTCTCTCCACAAATGGAAGACAAAAAAAGTTGCTGTATTTTGTAGAAAAAGCAACAAATTGCCGCAACTTGTGGTAAACGTAGTGGAAGACTTTGGTGTAAACGCGGCTTAACTATTTTTCGCAGGAAACACACTTCTCGACTAGACTCTATCTAAATACTTTTTATGCATACTCCCACTTTAATTGCACGCTTCCATAAATCTTGGAACTAATTCTTAGATATCTTTTTGTAAATGGTATCGCCATAAAAATCTAGGACATGTTCGCTGTTTCCTCTATTGGCATTTAAATTACATTAATATAAATTTCCGTCTAGTATAATCATGTTATAAACGGACATTTTAATAGGTAATTTTATTGTTGTAGAAGGTAGGGTGTAGGTTGTGGTCAAACATAAAGTAATTCGCAATTGAAATCCTCGGTCGGTACTGGCAGTTTGTGTAATGTTTGAGTTTAAAAGAGTGTGCGATAACAATCACGTTTGGGTGCGCATCGTTTGAATATGGAGCCACCATCATCACCTCCGCCGAATATTAAAATTACTCCAGCTATAGCGGAAGCGGGTACGATTATTTTTATAAATCTTATTATGCATGCATTTTTAAAAAGTTTTTAAAAGATTGTTTTGTTTAAATTATTATGAAAATATTCTTTTATATCTACCGGGTGTTCCATCTTTGGTCTGTACAGGGTCTTTAATTATATTTATGGGGCATCTAAAGCCTTTATTTTTTAAGAAAAAAAATGTTTTATATAAAAATTGTGGTTTTTTTCCATATTATCTTTTGAAATTATCAGTAAAAAATATCGCATAAAAAAATGGAAAAATATAGGCAACTTCAACTCTTTTAAATGAAACACCTTGTATATTATGCCCTACAACGAAGAATATTTTTTTTCTGATTTCAAAATACATCTGGGTGAACTATTTTTGAAATAATTTAGCTTAAATTATAAATAAATTGCAAAAAGTTTTATATTAGTATCAAGAAAGCCTTGGAAACAATAAAATTGTTATGTAGCTAAATTTGCTGAGGATTTTCTCTGAACCGATAATGTTATAGTGAAGAAAGACATAAGTTTATAAGGATAAAATTAGTAAAATTTTAAGGTTGAATACATTTTATAATCTGTTTTATTATTTTTAAAATTAATAAAAGTAGTTAGTGCTAATCCAATAGAAAAAGCATAATAATTATCCTGGAAAAAACCAGGATATCAAAAAGACGCACAATAGCAATTTTTTGTTCTTCTGAATAACCCATCGACAAGAAAGCAATATAAATTATAATAGTCCAAATGATAAACTTCAACTTTTTGATAATATCGATACGTCAGACTTATCATAACAATTTTATTGTTTTCATGGCATTCTTGATACCAATATGTTTTTTTACATTTATTTTTAGTTTAAGCTAAAATATCTCAAAAGTGGTTTACCCAAATATTATCAATGTATATATCTTTGAAATAAAAAAATTTTTTCATTGTAGCGCCTATTATACAGGGTGTTCCATTTAAAAAGTTGAAGTTGCCTTTATTTTTTCATTTTTTTTAATGCGATATTTTTTACTGATAATATCAAAAGATAATATGGAAAAGATCCTACAATTTTTATGAGAAACATTTTTTTTCTATTTTTAAAAATAAAGGCTCCATATGCCACGTAAATATAATCAAACACCCTGTACATTATAATTATGTAATATGCATATTAAATAGTAATTATACAGAGTGTTTCCAAAGTAACCTAAAATATTTAAGGGGGCAATTTCTAAATTGTTTTCATAAAAAAACTTTATATTAACATATGTCGAAAAATATCTTCTTTTCAAAATACAGGGTGTTCAATTTTATATTTTTGGGTTTGTTGCATAGACAAATGTACTAAAAATGAGACTGCTTGATTGATACGCCGAAAAGAGGGACGCGTTCCGTACGGATTTCGAGAGAGATAGAGCATAAAGTTTGGCTTTCCTTTTTTTTTGACGTACCGTATTCGGTAATCTTCTCGAACTGTTAAACTAACCTCACTTTAATAGACAAGGTGTGACAAGGCGTCAGATGCTTGTTTATGTCGAATTATTGTCGATTAAAAAAGATTTTCTTAACGCTTTTTGTATAACCAAAACGAACAGTATATTTTCTTTGACGAAAACTATTATTACTCTGAGTAAGTATGTCTAAGGTATACTTTAGTGAAATTTTTGGAAAAACATTTTTTTATGACAAGCCATCAAAGTTGAATAATTTTGTAGGACTTTTTGTAAAGGCAAGGGGTACAAGATATAGTTCCGGCTCCGGCCATGTACCAAGTAAAAAAAGACTGATATATGTTACGGAAGACGTTTTAAATGTTATAGCTTATGTACATGACATAGTAATGTTTATTTTGCCGAAATATGGCCACGTTAATAATATTAAAAAAAAAATTCAACTTTTTCTACAAAACAAACTTAATTTTGAATGGTACACATGTAAAAACCATAAAGACGAAGTTACTTCTCTCTTGTTACAACACAGTATAAGATTATTAATTAGAAAGTATTGTCAAGATAATTACAGAAAAAATCAAGAAAATAAATTTAAAACAAAAAAGAAGATAAAAATATTTAAACATTTATAAAAATTTAAATTAAAAGAATATGTATATTATATAAATTAAATATTTAATATTTGAGTTGTATTGTTTTATTTAGAAACTGCTCTGCAATAAAATCCCAGACTATCTGTTTTGTTTAAACAAAAAAAAATGCTTTTATAATTTAAATTTCCCGCCAGGCGTTGATAATTCATTCCGTACGCCGTTGGCGTCGCCACTACTCATCTTGTCCCCAAAGTTATACACGGAATCAAGCAGTCTCTTTTTTAGTATATTTGTCTATGGTTTGTTGTAATTATCGAGTAATCAAAATGTCTTCATTTTGTCAAAATTTAAACGTTTACAGTATTTATTAGAAAGCATGTTTTAGTCTAAATAAATCTGCAATGGCTTCATCTGGAGCGTGCACGTAGGTACTAGTATAATAATATTTAAAAAAGCACCCCACTAATATTTTTTACACTTCTAAATCTTATTTATAAGCCCGTTTATTAAACAACCTGACCAAAGTTGTCTCTCAGCATTTTTTAAGTTGCTGCCAAGTTTGGGAAAAAAAGGTATTTTAATAAATTTGTATTAAAAATGAAGCGATAGGGCAGATTAGGAAAAGAGGCATAGTATGCTTTTTTACTAGTGAAAGAAAGAGAGAGTAAGTAGGCTAATTTGAACCATTTTCAAAACCTATTTAGTTAGAACATTTTAATAATTATTGTTTATTAGGATTCTTTAACTTTATCAATTTATGTGTACATTCTATTCCAAAATACCCTTTTTTTTTTCTCAAACTAAGCTGCAACTAAAAAAATTCTAGAAAACATCTTATGTCAGGTATAAAACAGAAAGTACAAAAAGATTCACAAAATAAAAAAAAAGAGGTGGCGTGCCTATTCTTTTTAAAATATTGTTATTGTAGTGCTTGCGCGCGGTAAATCGATTAAATGTTTATTTAAACTTGAACATGCTCTTTAAGTGTTAACACTGTAAACACTTAAAGTTTAAAAAAATGAAGACATTTTAATTAGCTGATAATTAAAACAAACCAAAAAAAAAAAAAATACAATTCAACATTCTGTATTTTAGAAGGAAGAGCTTTTTGAATATATGCTAATATTAACTTTTTTTATTAAAAAAAGAAATAACTCCCCTTAAATATTTTATATTATTTTGAAAACACACTATTTATTGTCTTGTCTACTTTCCTACATTGATATTTAAAGCGCTATTTAAATATTCGTAGAAAACAGCAGAACTATTTGCATTTAAATAATTAAGACTCAGAAAAATATTCCAATAATACGGCGCGGCGCCTAGTTCACCTAAAAAAAATGTTTTGTAGATACTGTGTTCTGGTTTTAAATCTATCTGAATTTTCTTGGCACCACAAATGTTTTCTTTTAAATCTTTGTTTACATAACATTAAAAGAAAATTCCTGCCGTCTTATTTTATCCCCATTTCATGACTCTTAATATCTATTTTATATTTAAAAAATAGTTCTTATGCCTCTTTAAAATAGGGAATGCAATGTATTGTCTTTCCCTGTAATATCCTTCAGTTGTCATATGGTCATTGGCATAGCCAGAATTTAGGTTTGGGGGCTGCCCATATAAAACCATTTTATTACGAAAAAATGTTATTTTAATATTTTAACAAATAATAAGATAAAATAAATATTGAACAATTAATTTATAAATTTTTATTTTGTATGAACAATAAATCTGTAAATTACCTTTTTGTTATTTTGTGAAACGCTTATTTAAGAATAAATATACCTTAAATAGATATAAATATGTCACCTTTAGGCAGGCGCGTGCTGGCCAACCGGGATAAGGGGATTTTCCGGGGGGTCCGTGTAAGATTGCATTGAAGGGCCCTCCTAAGCCGTAAAGCCTACAGCACGGCTGAATATTTAAAAAAAAAACAATAAATTAGAAGTAATAACTAGCTCCGTCAACACCCACAGGCTTGAAAAAATTTGTTGTTTCTATTCGTCAAATTGGTTTGGTGATACCTTATGGGCCCTGCAAGTGATGAATAATTTCATGGGCCCTAAAATCGCCCCAGCCCGGCAGCCCCCCCCTTGGATACACCTATGCTTGTGGTAATATTTTATTCTTCGTGCAATAAAACATCAAAATCTCCCTTATTTCTTACTTACTTCTCTTTGTTTTCCTCCGTATTTTACATCTGCAATTACAAACGACATCGACGTTGCTTATGGTTTCGATTTTTTTACAGATCGTTCTATCGTAGCTTTAGCTGGTATTGATTTATTAGGAAAATAAGTGGCAAACATATTAAAAACCATAAACCATTAGATAACTATTTTCTCATCCTTATTTTTTTCTTTACTCGTGTAGCTTTTTGCAAATCTGTTATTGTAATGTGGCATGGCAAAAGGGTCATCGTAAAAATTGCTGTTTTTATGAATATTTAATTTTAATTTTTATTAAAAATTTACAGAAGAATTTTAAAAGTTTACTTTAAATTTACTTACGAAATATGACAAAGGTTTTTTTCTACGGTACCAACTTTATGTGCTCTTTAATAAAACTTTACGCTATTTCTTTCTATGGGGAAAGCCAATAATAATTACTTTCCAAATTATACAGGCATTTCCATGTCCCGCCCCAGGATGCAACATCCGGTATATTCTCCTACTACGACTAAATGGAATAAGTCGGTTTTTTTATAGTATAAAATACATAACAATATCCGGTTTAGCAGGTCTTCTAGTGCTAAATCCAAAAATTAATATAACCATGCTTTTTTACTAAAAACATTGTTAAAATATTAACAAATTAAAAATAAGAAACCAAATATATTTATCAACTTTATGTCTGTTGCGGTATTAAATAATTATAAATAATATAAGCAAAACAAATTGTTACTGGTTTGTACGTTAAAAAAATTTTTTGAATAGAACTTATTTTAAAAATAACCACAAAAAATTGATTGTTAAAATTTTTAGAATAGAGTTTTTACCTGGCTACAAATTAATGTCAAAACCAAATAAATAAAAATACTAATCCTAGTCAACTTACAGTTGTATATTTAACCTTTTTATTCTTCACGTTCCTTTTTCAGCAATCTTTTATTTCATGTACTCATAACCCCAATAATCAGTGGCACTGCTAAGAGAGGGTTGGAGCTAACTGTCCCCTCAAGGCAAAAATATATGTTTCAATTTGAATTTAAAGGAAAAATGTCGTATTTCTTTAGTAAATAATTTTCTGGAGCTAGCATATATACCGCTTCTAACAACTCGTAAAATATACATTCTTCTTATAATATACCGTTTGTTTTATTTATAAACATTATAAATTTTATGTCGCTTTTACAATACATAGTTTAAATTATTTCTTGTGTACAGTTTTTCATGTGGAAAATTTTCTATTACCGCTCGCGCATTTTTCGGTTCTTAAAAATGGCTGCAGTGTTTCTTTCATGCAAAAGAATACGGATGGCGCTATTTTTCTTGTAGCTGCTCTGCTATTTTGGTAAATATTTTGATGAATTTTAAGGTACTAACCTTAAAATATTTTGACATAACACAATTTATCAAAAAGAGCGTTGGTTAAAATATGTTTATGACAACGGAATAATTAATTTGTGCAATGTAATACTTTGATTTTACACTCAAAAGTTTTATAAATAATTAAATAAGTTAATATTATACATACATATTATACATATTTTAGTAAGTTGGTAAACTTTATTGTCAAAACAAATCGCAGCGATAAATTTCAAACTGTAAAGGTGTTATTGCAGTTCGAAAATTTTTTTGCCTGAAATTTTTCCTGCTACAATTTTATTTGCATGACATTTTTTGTCGCAATTTTACATTTTCAAATTTAATTCTGCAAGTTGTTTTACCAATAAAGTTTACCCACTTAATGAAATTTGTAAACAACTTATTTATTGTTTCTAAAATTTTTAAATAATATAAAACGAATGCATCCATTATTTTTTTTAGTTGATATTAATAACTTACGCTTGACGCTCTTTTTAGTAAAGGTTTGTATACTGTCAAAATCTTTTAAGGTTGGTACTCTATTTTTTGAAAAATACCTGTTTTTTCAGGTTACGAGAATTGTCTAAAAGTTTTTTCTGGTTTACTTAACTATACAGGGTGAGTCGGGAGGAACGCACCAAGCTCCAGGTGTGTATTGTACACGTAAAAATAATTTTAAAAAACCCATACGTTCTTATACGATTCTCATTTTTTTCAAAATATAGCGTTATTACAAACAAACAAAATTTCCTAAATTAACATGATTTTAATTGTAGCACTGTAATTGTAGCACATTGTAACAAATGTTCAAAAATACCGCCATTAACCTCTAAAAACATTCTACTTCGTCTGCGAAGGGATCTTGTTGCTTTTTTGAGTGATTCATGTCTTTCTTTGAGAAACACTGCCGCATTTCTAATGCGTCGAATTAGGGCCTCCCGAGTGTCGACTTTCACTTTGTCCACCTCATTTTTAAACCAGCCCCACAAACAATAGTCCAGTGGTGTGAGGTCCGGAGATCTTGGAGGCCAACTAATAGGACCACCGCGACCAATCCGTAGACCTGGAAACTCTTCGTCCAAATATTGCTTGACCTGACCAGCGAAATGTGCGGGAGCTCTAGCGTGCTGATAATACATTTGCATTCTGATGTTTAGAGGAACTTCCTCTAATAATGCTTTTAACTCATTTCCCAAAAAAAATAATAAGTAGTTCTCTCCTGTGAGACTATTTTCTAAAATGTGTGGGCCAATTAAATAACTATCGACCATACCACACCACACGTTTACCGAAAACTTGTGCTGAAAATTAGTTGTTGCGTCTGGATTTTCGTCTGACCATACATGAGAGTTGTGAGTATTTATTGATGCCATCACGGGTGAATGTTCCTTCATCGGTAAAAAGTACGCGCGATACAACAGGACGATTATTATTTATCGAACCACAAAATTGCATAATTTTCCGGTTGTAGGTGCTGTACACGCTGTTCATGGTATGGATATAGGCCTTGCTCGTGGAGCGTGTTGATTACTCTTTTCTGTGGAATGACCAACTGACTAATTGAGTAGAAATTTTTCGTGAGCTGGTCGTTGCATCGTCTTCTACCAAATTTAAATATTTTCTACTTCTATTAAACCTTGTCGAGTGGCTCGTTCAGATGTTATGTCAGTAGTGGGCAGAGTTCCGGTCGCACAAAGTTTGTTGTAAACTCTGAAAAATAAGTTTTTATCCGGATTTCTTCGGTGTGGAAATCGTCGACGGTATTTTTGAACAGCCGTAAACAAAAACCATTTTTGCGTATTCTAAATTTAAATAGATGTGTGGCATTTTATAAAACTTTAATCGTACAAACTCGAAAATAAAGGCGTAAAACACACTGACACTAACACATGACAGAACAACAAAACGGACCAAACAATTGGTACCTACAGCATTTGTTATAAGAAGCGGTAAACTATTTAAAACATTTTAATTAATCTATAATTTGAAAAGAAATGAGAATCGGAATAGAACCTATGAGTTTTTTAAATTATTTTCACGGGTACAATACTCACCTGGAGTTTGGTGCGTTCCTACCAACTCACCCTGTATATATTTATTTCATTTTTATGAAACCACCTCTTAGATGGATGTTCTTTTAATAACCTCATTTATTAAAAAGTTTTTTCACAATTCTAATTCTAATAACTTTTATTCTAAGAAATATTACTAAAGGATACATGCACTCTTAAAAATCTACTAACACCAATTTTTAACCAAATGAAAGCAACATTTTAAAAATCGTTTCTCATATTTTAGTTTTACTATAAGAAATTTGGCATTAGTTTCGAAATTCTCGGCTTTAATCCTCATATTCCGATTATTAGTAAAAAGATATAAACTTTAATCATCTTTATTTTTTACGATCCACTCGTGTACACTTTTTGCAAGATTTGTTCGTCCACTGACTATGCCATATTAAAAAAAACAGCAGTTTTTGTGAGGTGATAACTGAAGTATTGCAACATCGTAGTCTGTATTTTGTCAATCGTATTTAAACATTCAGTAAACAAATGAAAGCGGATGTCCGATTAAATTTGACACTATTTTTTAAGCTTATTCAAAGTAAACGTTTAATTAAAATTCACGTTGAGTATTTATACCCGTGGATAAGTATCGACTTTTCAACCTGCAGGTATTCAATTAAAAATACAATGCATGCTATTTTGCTAATTTCATGCAAGCAAAGATATCGGGTGTCAACAGAAGTATTGCAAAGACAACCCTTTATTTTTTACACTTAGTCACGTAGGGCTTAAAGTACACTTTTTAACCAAACATCACATTATGACAACAGAAAGTATTCAATACAGTGGCGATTTGTCGCTATCGATGTTTTTTTTAAACAATTTTCACAAGTAACTGGTTAAAATGTTTTATGTACTAATGTTTTTCAATTTAAAAAACATTATTTTTTGACATCCGACATTTTAATTACTATTAAATATTCATTTTTTTGACCTAAATGTTTTTAAATATTTCAAGTAGGGAGCGGTACGTATTAAACATTAGCAAAATGTGTGTTTCTTTACTTACAGAAAAGTATTCCCAAAAAGATTTTTTATTTTTCGTTTTAGAAAAATAAATAAGAAATATTAATTGTAACAGTTTACACAAAAATCGTACGCTGGCCATTCTATGTCGAACACAATCAAATTCTAATATTATTTGTAAAAAGGTTTTTGAATGATTACTGACTGACTGACTTATTGACATATTAAACTAATGGGACACTTTCCAAGGGGGTAGAAACTTAAAATTTGGTATGTAGAGGTACGGTGGCATCTTCAGAAGTTGCTTCCTGGTTGACAGTATTCGAACTACTGGGCTTTGGGCGGTCGTAGCTCGTATTTATATGTTGGGGAGGCAGTGGGCGGGGCTTCAGTTACTTTCGGTTCCAATCGGTTCCGGTCGATTTTGTTCGTAAAGGGTGCAATTATAGTACCCTTAATTATGGGGATCCAAGTTTTGTTGATCTTAACTGCTTTCTCTTTTTTATTAAAGTTGTTGCTATGCTTTACTATTATCTCTATGGCTTCTCTGTAGAGTCTGGAGTGGTAAGCCGATGTGTTCGCGAGTACTTGGGTCTCCTCAAACTTTATTCGATGGTCCGTTGCAAGGGTATGTTCTGCTACGGCGGATTTGTCTGTCTGCCCCAGACGACAGTTTGCTTTATGCTCTTTAATCCTGGTGTTGATCGAGCGTCATGTGCACGGAATGCGATAAATTCCTGAAGACGAAGGTGGATCTCTTTTGTCTTTGGTCGATCGAAGGCATTCGTTGATTTTCCTTGTTGGTTTAAATATTGTCTTTACATTTTTCTTTCGAAGCAATCGACCAATCTTGTCCCTAACCCCCGAAATAAAGGGCAGAAATGCTTTTGCCACTGGATGGAGTTGTTCATTCTCCACGGGTCTGGCATTTGTTGGTTCCATTGATCTTTTGATTTCTCGCTCTGAATAACCATTGGCCCGTCAAGCATTATGAATATGTGTAAGTTCTGCGTTAAGCGCCCCGGGTTTCCAAATTCTTATTCTTTTCTGTCTCGATGTAGAGAACAGGATGTCATACCTAAGTTCTTAAAAGCGAAACAGGTAATAAGATCTGTCCAAGCCCGAAGGATTTATAATCGAACGGAAAAAGCTTTGCTCAGAGAGAGAATACAAACCACCAGAAGAAATTTAGCAGAAGTTGACACAAAACTATTGGGCATCTTTTATCAGCTAAGCAACAGACTCCATCGAACAGACTGGGATAAAATTAATGCAGTATCATTAAGAAGCATGGAAAATGAAATGCAAAGAATCACTGACCGCCAAAAAAGTAAATTTGAAAGATTGCCGGCTGTGGTTTCGGGGTCACTCAGGTATGACAGGTATAAAAATCGGGTTAATTTCAACAGTATTTAAACAAATCTGCCGTTTTAATATTTCATTATACCCTACTCTACTGTGATGGCAGACAATTTTAGCGGTTCTGACATCACGGCAGACACCTTTGAATATTCCAAAAAATTATAATTTCGAAATTACTTTAACAAATCTTAAATTTAGGCGCTTAGGCTATAAATTTCGCTGAAAATTTGGAAATAAAAGAAACTAATAATTAACATTTCTTGAAACAGTGCACCACAAAAGTATCTTCTTGTAATTCAGAATAAATAAAAGCAATAAGCTTTATTATACTGATCAGCAAGCGTGACATGCTATGCAATTTTTTAATTTGCTAATAAAATTTTCTGTATTAATGATTTAATTCTTATCTTTTATTTCTATTGTTCTTGGGAAAAATAATTATAAATAATAGGTCTAAATTATTAGGGACTCATCAAAGGCTATGATTTAATTTAGGATCTATGTGTTTAGTTTTAAAAATTATAGTTTTTTTGGTGCACGACAGACGACTTTAAAAAATTCCAAGTTGTTGACATAAAAATGTGCACATAATTATTAAAGTGTATACATTCTGTAAAATGCCATTATTTATATACATACCGAGTGGTTCGTCGTCTCGGTGACCACCAAAAATTCATGTTAAAGTCGGGATTGGTAAATGCTGGATCTCATTAACTTTATAGAAACAATTGCTTACTTACCCTAAACAAATTTTGGCGATATACCGCGTTGAAAATTTTTAGGACAGTTAACATACCGGTTTATTTTGGCGAGAAGCCCTAACGTAGGGGAAGGTGTTATGACGTCAGTATCTACGTCATTACTTTGTACCCAGTATCCACCGTTACCGCCACTAGTCCGAAGGAGCGTTAATAATAATGGTTATGTCAAGTGTCCAATTAAAATAATGAAGGATTTGCGGCTTTTCTATTGTTTTGGTTATTGTTACGTTTTTTTTTTTGTTATGGGTTACCAACTATTTGGATTGCAGATTTTACGATTTATTAGTCAATTTCCAAATGGATGAATTAGTGCAATTATATTTAAATCATAGAGGAAAAGATCTACTTGTTATAGTTGACTTGGAAACAGCCAATATCATATTATTAATGGAAAATTTTGTTGATATCTTACCTTTTTGACTTATTTCTTAACTCTCCAAAGACCTTACATTTGGACGTTTTTGCGATGATAGGCGGGTTAAGCACGGTTAGAATGGTGGAGAAAAGAACTGCTATCAACCAGTAGTTTAAAACGGTATGTCGCGAAAAAATCCTTCCGTGGTTCTGTGATTAATAAATATTACATAAAATTTAGAAAGGCACAGCAAGTGACAACTTTAAAAAAAATTAGACGATAATTTTCTTTTAATTTTTTTTTAAAGAGTTATATTAGCGCCGGGAACACTGCAAAAATACAATTGTTCAAGCATACTATAAAACGTATAGATCTTAGGCAAATATTTAAAAAACAATATTATTAGATCAGTGTCTAGAAGTAAGAGGCAGTTTAGTAATACGGAACATAATATTTAGAGGTTTAGAAGAAAAGAAAAGACCTTTGGAGACAGCAGATTTCACCGTCTGAACGTTCTAGAAAAAAGGAGTGGACAACAATGAAATTTTTTAGATGGCCTTTAAGAAAATACATAAAAATTTTGGTTACCTTATTTGGTACTGCAATGAAAAGAATTATACAGGCTAATTCTTTTAAGCAGAAGCTGAGCAAATACCTATCAGGAAGGTCCCATACAGCCCCTCGATGGGCACGAAGAGATTTTTTTTTAAATGAAAATAGAGCAACTTTTCTTTAGATAGAATCAACAGCGTGGTAGAAAAAGCCATGAGAACTGTATTCCAAGCAAAGTCTAGTTTGAAATACATACAAACAGAGTGTACGTGTTAAAAGAGAAGAACTATTTCCGACTCGAATGATTGCCAGACTTATTTCGCCACAGAAAACATAATTATGTTTTTGGGAATTAAACTAAACACGATTTTTAAACTAATCACGAAAAATCGTTAATGTACAGAAGAAATAGACTTCGTGCTAGCACTAAGCCCTGGACTATTCCTTTATTGATTCGGAGTTAAATGATATTATTTCGCGGAAATATTGGAAAAACAGTCTCCAATATTGCGTCACAATACTGCAAAATTCTAAAACACATTATTAGTTTCTGGTAATATGATAAGCATCAGACTGCCGTACCTAAGGAATAAAAAGCTGCTCTATGTAATAAAATTATGAAAAGAACCAATAAATACCAAAATTTTATTTAAAAAATGTATATTTAGGCAATCTACTTGAATTTTAAATATCAAACTTCATATTTAATATATTCGTTTCTTATATATTTTATTTTTGGCCAGTAGCATTAGGACTATTTTTTATTAAAAATTTAAAGCAATAGTATTTTTCTTCTATAAAATAAAAATTAAAAAAAAATCAAGTAGTTTGTTATCAAGTGGATGTGGTTTTTATACCTAGCCTTAGTTTGGGACCTTTTGCAAAATCTATTAATTGGTATTTTACTCAAGTAATATTATGGATTACTAGTGCATGAAAGCTACAGTCTTTTTGAATTACTAACCCAAAACCTAGATGTGCAAGTGAAAAAAAAATTAGGACTTTTTGTTAATAATTGGATGATTTTCAGTGGTTTAGCACCAGATGATGGAATTATTTCTGGTATTTGTTGGCACTGGACGCCTGATAAAAGCACAAGTTATTTTAATAAAACAAGACAAGAAAAAACATATTGGGTTGCTGGGTGTCCCGATCTTTTGCCCTACGATTTTTTTCTGTGGCGACAGTTAATATCTTGAAAGATTTGAAATTTTCAGTTTTTGCAAAGTATGATAAAATCTGACGGTATCAACTTTTGTACTTTATGCACTAAATTAAGTTTAACACAAAATTAAAAGGTAAGGCAATTTTTAACAAACAAAGGTTTAAGTACATGCTAAGCATTATAGATACAGGGTGTTTCTTATATATTTGCGAAAAATTTTACAGACTGACATCTTGGACGAAAATACAAAAAAAGTTGTGTTAAGTTAAGGTGGCCACTTGCAACAATTTTTGTAATAAATAATAAATTGATGGCGTTATATCATAAGAATGGGTTTTTGATTAGTATGTACTAATATTAATGGATAATAATAATAATTAATATATTCCTTTGCAAGTATGTTGTTCCTGTTGTTTCAAAAACAGTAGTAGAAATAATAAAAAGGTTCATCAGATATATGCTTATATGAAGTTTTTTTAATAAATCCAGTCTATTATTTTTATTATTCCAGGGTACTTAACCTTTTCTTCAAATTAATTACATTTATACTCTGTTTCATTGCAAGCGATAGTAATAAAATTTTAAGGAATGGTTTAAGAATCGTTGGTATATGTATCTTTATATATTTATATATCTAGATATATTTATCCTTAATTGCAAATAAGGTTAATAAATATTAAAAGTATTCCGATTTCTTGTGTTGTGTCAACTAAAATTATACCAATTTTCTATCCTAATATTTTTATTATTTACTTTACTTATTTTTTGTATACGATTGCACGGTTTAATGTTCTGTTTTTATATTTGTTGATAACAACACAAAATAATGTACATAAATTTAAATATTGATCATTCCATAACTAAAATAAATATTTGAATAAAATATATACTCCAGGAAGTTGTTAGGCCTAATTCAATCTGCCTTCCTAGTGACGTATCGACGGCCATTATTTGGCAGACTAATTAGGTTTGATTACTGTCTACCTGTGATAGTCCTTATTTGGCAAACTAATAATCTTTCTAAATGTGCAATTGAGTAGTTCTTATTATTTTCATGGTGTTACAGTTCCCAAAATGGCTTTTTCAACAACACGTGCACAGCTCGGCCATTTAACATTAAACGAAAAGCGTATTGTTAAAAACGTATTCGATTATATCACAAATGAGCAAAACTGTGTATGATATAGAGTTGAAAAATGTGCTTTAATGACCGAAGTTGGAAAAGCGACAGTTTACAGAATTCTAAAACCAGAAAAAGAGTAACAGATGACACAAAGCAAGCAATTAGACGTATTGTACATGGTTTCTTTATGAAAAAAAAAGCCCGACTGTGGATACTATTTTTCGAGCTGTCGAAAATCATCCGGAAGTGCCAGAAATAAGTAGGGTAAAACTATGGAGAATTTTAAAGGGAATTTCCAGTGGAAGAAGTTCCAAAGAAAATCTTTGTTATTAGAAAGTGGAGAGATTGTCCAATGGAAAAGATATTATTTAAGAAAGATAAAAAGAGCTCGTTCTGAAGGAAAGGCAATATATTATCTAGATGAGATGTGGATAAATGAGGGATAAACGCTAAAGAAATTTTAGCAAAATGGGAATCTCACAACTGCTCGCCAGGCATTTAATAAAGGCCTTTTCACGGGTTTAAAACCTCCATCTGGGAAGGGACGTAGACTAATCATTACTCATATTTGAAGCAAGAATGTTTTTGAAGATGGAGGTATTTTATTGTTTGAATTAAAAAAAAACAGGAGATTATCACAAAGACATAAATTCTGATGTATTTAAAGACTGGTTTTCGCAGATGATCGACTTAATACCAGAGGGTTCTGTTATTCTAATGGTTACCATTCTAAAATACTGGAATATGTCCCGAATTTAAGCTGGCTCAAAAAATATATTAAACTCTGGTTAATGCAGAAAAACATTGAATTTCCTAAATATAGTGTTAGGCGAGAGTTATTACAACTAGTAAAAATTGAAGTGGCGATAAATAAAGATAGTTACATAAATTTCGTTATTGATGAAATAGTGGAAAAACGAAATATTAGTGTGTATCGGCTGCCACCTTATTACTGCGAACTCAACCCCATAAAACTTATATGAGTGTAAGTGAAAGGTTAAGTTGCCAGAAATAATACAACTTTTAAAATAGCGGACGTTAAAAAACTTTTTCAAAATGCCATGTCTAATGTTTCCCCAGAAAACTGGCAAAGATGTGTTAAACATGTGCTAAATATAGAAAATAAAATGTGGAATATGGATATAGTAGTCGATGAAACTGTTGAACCTCTAATTACACTGTCTAACAGAAAAATCCTCCCTATAAAAAAATCGTGTGATTTGTAATATTTGGACTTATACTAATATACAACTAACCCTCAAATGTTTTTATTAGCCTCAGATTTCTCGGAAGGGTCTAGTAGAGGGGTAATAAATGGGCGACCCATTATTATGGACAGGTAGGTGGATCTATGCTTGAAATATCCCTTTAGTCGTTATTTTATAATCATTTAGTAAACATCTGTTGATTTTTCGATTAGATAGAGTGTAAGAAAAATGTCGACGCGAATTTGTGTTAATAAAGCTGATAAATTCTGTTATATTTGTGGCGAAGTTACCGCGAAGGCGTACCAAAAACCGATATCTTCACTAGTAAAAAAGGCTTATGAACTGTACTTTGGATGTAAAGTTGGCGATCAAGATAAGTCCTGGGCCCCAAAAGTGTGTTGCAGTTCGTGTTCGAGAACATTGACGGGATGGCTAAAAGGTACGCATAAATCTATGCCATTTGCAGTTCCAATGGTTTGGAGGGAACCTCGTAATCACGTAGATGATTGTTATTTTTGCATGACGAATATCAAAGGAATTACTAGCAAAACTAAGCGTAGCATTCAGTATCCCAATGTTCCGTCTGCAATGCGACCAGTACCCCATGACAATTCATTACCCATTCCCCAACCACTTGAGAGTTACACGCTTGATTCGGAATCAGACTCTCGAAGTACTTCGCCAGAAGCCGGACCAAGCTACATCCCTAGTTCCATTGATTTGCCCGATACACCTCATTTAATCACTCAAGGTGAATTGAATGACCTTGTTCGTGACTTGGACCTCCCGAAAACAAAAGCGGAACTTCTCGGATCCCGCCTGCAGCAGTGGAACCTCTTGGAAAAAGGAGTTAAGGTGTCCATCTACAGAAAAGGGAATCTACTCTCACAAATTTTTTTGCAGCGGACGGTGATTTAGTATTTTGCCATGATATTCCTGGCCTAATGGTCGAACTGAACTTACCATATACGCCCGATAAATGGAGACTATTCATAGATTCGTCTAAAACAAGTCTAAAAGCTGTTTTTACTTTATAATGGAAATGAACATCCATCCGTTCCCATAGCTCATTCGGTAAATATGAAAGAAACATATGACAATCTGAAGATGATACTCATATGTATAAAGTACGAAGATCACAAAGTGGTAGCGTTATTGACAGGACTGCAGTCAGGATACACAAAATACTGCTGCTTTTTGTGTGAGTGGGACAGCCGTGCAAGAGACAAACATTATAAAATAAAGGTTTGGCCTCCACTGAAAAAATAGAAGTTGGAGTTAAAATTTGACCCGAGAACCGTTAGTTCAGAAAGAAAAAAAATATTTACCTCCACTTCACATAAAGTTAGGATTGATCAAAAATTTTGTAAAAGCACTGGATAAAAACGGAAATGCTTTCAACTATTTAAAAGAGAAATTTCCACGTATAAGTGAAGCCAAAATTAAGAAGGAATTTTTGTTGGTCCCAAATTAGGCAACTCTTTAAAGATGCCAACACCCGGGCATTTTAAGTGACCATGAAAAAGGGCATGGAATGCATTTGAAAGTGTTTGCAAAAAATTTTTTTGGAAACACCAAGTCGAAAAATTTTCGTGAACTCGTGGAAGAACTGCTCACGGCCTATCATATTTTTTAAAAAGCAACATGTCCCTAAAACTTCACTTTCTCCATTCCCATTTGGACTTTTTCCTGAAAATCTAGGAGCTATATCGGACGAGCATGGGGAAGATTTCACCAAGACATCGCATCGATAGAGAAAAGATATACTGGAAAGTGGAGCCCGAATATGTTAGCCGACTATTGCTGGACCCTAATACGAGACACATCCAGTCTTTCTTATAAAAGGAAGAGTTCAAGGAAATGAATATTAAAATAAAATAACACTTGAAAATGTTTATACTGAACATAAATTAACTGTTACTAAAATGTATCCCTTTTTATTTTTTAAATTAATAAATCAGTATTAAAGTGATTTTTTATTGAATTTTCCCTTAATATCAAAACATGTGTCTCCCCCTCATTATTGAAGGCTGATATCGAAAATCTGAAGCCAGATCTGGATTCAGCGGGCCCAAAAAAATATATATAAATCCAGCCACAATCATTCCAGGGAGGCAAAAAAGTTTTAGAATGTTGGTCAGTGTTATTAAACGAGACTTAAATAATTTAGGCACTAATAGTTTCTTAATTGTTTGATTCATAAAGGGTGTATTTACAAGAAATGCAAACGGGGTAATTTTTATGGATCTATATATATATATATATATATATATATATATATATATATATATATATATATATATTTTATATATATATATATATATATATATATATATATATATATATATATATATATATATATATATATATATATATATATATATATATATATATATATATATAATAAAATTATATATATATATATATATATATTTTAATATATATATATATATATATATATATATATATATATATATATATATATATATATATATATATATATATATATATATATATAAAGAGAAAAACTTTTTATTTTTGATTTTATGAAAAAAGCCACTCTTGATAAAAAATTTTGCTACTTCTTGATAAGGTTGGAATAGAAACATTTGACATATCTTATACGCGGTGTTAAAGAAAATTGAAAAAACTTAAAATGGTACAAGAGTAAAGTGCATTTATTTGAGAAGATATGGAAATAAGTTACTAGGAAAAGTTGTTCAAAATTAAAAGGTAGTCTCTAATACCAATTTTAAAAAAAATCGGCCTACTTTTATTTATTTGTGATTAAATTTATTTTAATATCAATTTAAATTTTTAATATTAATTTTGTCAAATTTTTTGCTGTTAAGTAAGCTGATGTTTCTGCGGCTAATAAATTATAAAAGCGAAGTGTCAATAAAGTTTGTCACTATCAACGCCTACTAGTACAAAAAAAGAGTTGTTAATTTGGAATTAGATAATATTAAAAAAATTTTTTATCACAAATTAATAAAAGTAGGCCGATTTTTTTAAATGATATTAGGAACTATTTTTTTATTTTTTGAACAACTTTTCTAGTAACTTTTTTCCCATATCTTCTTAAATAAATGCACTTGACTCTTGAACCATTTAAAGTTTTTTCAATTTTTGAATACCGCGTATAAAATTTGTTAAATGTTTTTATCCCAATCTCACTCTAAAAATAGCAAAAATTTTTTTAGTAGCTTTTGATAAAATTAAACATAAAGGTTTTTTACTATTTAACACCTTTTCCGTGGACGTACTGGTGTGTCCACGGAAAGGTGGAAAAAAAAACTTCTTTATTTTTAATTTTATCGAAAAAAAGTTATTGTAATAAAAATGTTTGCTGCTTTTTAAAGTAAGATTGGGATAAAAACAAATTTTAAAATATTTTATACGTGGTGTTCGGGAAAAATTTAAAAAAAATTAAAATTTTGGAAAAGTAAAGTGCATTTATTTGCAAAAGATATGGAAATGGGTTACTAGAAAAGTTTTCAAAACAAAAAGTTAATTCCAAAACCCAAATTTTTGAAAAAACCGACCCTTTTTTTTTTTTATTTGTGATTAAAATTTTATTTTCAATTAACTAATTCCCAAATTTTTTTTTCTAGTAGGCGTTGATAGTGACAAACTTTATTGATACTTTGCTTTTATAATTCATTAGCCGCAGTATCGTCAGCTTTTTAAAAGCTTACTTAACAGCAAAAAATTTGATAATAAAATGATATTAAAA
This sequence comes from Listronotus oregonensis, assembly GCA_019359885.1. Classification (NCBI taxonomy): domain Eukaryota; kingdom Metazoa; phylum Arthropoda; class Insecta; order Coleoptera; family Curculionidae; genus Listronotus; species Listronotus oregonensis. The sequence goes on along the minus strand of JAHBCN010001753.1, from coordinate 242,623 downwards.
ATTTAAATCGAATTAAAATAAATTTAATCAAAAAATAAAAGTAGGCCGATTTTTTGCGAATATTGGTAAAAATTTTTTTAATTTTGAACCTTTTCCTTGTAACTTTTTCCAATCTTCTCAAATAAATGATGCACTTTACTCTTGTACCATTTTAAGTTTTTTCAATTTTCTGAACACCGGGTATAAAATATGTTAAATGTTTCCATCCCAATCTTACTCTTAGAAGTAGCAAAATTTTTTATCAAGAGTAGCTTTTTTCCGTGGACATCTGTATATATATATATATATATATATATATATATATATATATATATATATATATAAATATAATATATAAATAAAATATTTATTTTTATATTTTTATTATATAGGTAATTTATTTTTATTTTTGGAAATTTTTTATATATTATTTTATATATTTTTATAGGTATCTTTTTAAGCAAACTAAAATTTTGCCTTTTTTTTCTTTTTGTTCTCTTCTATTTACACTATACCTTTTTTTACCTATTTTACAGTTTCTTTTGCTTATGTTTTTCTTTCCTTGATTGTGACACGAAAAAAATTTTGTTTCCCCGAGAGTCCTAAACGAAAAAATAACATTTTAAGTAAAAATGGTCATCTATTACCAAAAGAAGGGAATACTGCACATGCTTAGTCCTTTCGTAGAAAATGCTTACGGCACTAAAGATGGTAAATTCTGGTTTTGGGTCTTTGAAATGCCTTTTTATCTCAATTGTTACGAGAAGGACCTATACCAAATCTGCGGTCGGTCTAAATAAAAATTATTTAATTGCAATTCACAAAATATAATTGCATTTTAGCTTAGCCCTTAATGACAAAAAGTGCATTTCTATACAAAAGAAACATATTCTTTTTGTTTTTTAAAATTAACTCTGTCATATTTTAATGTAAATTGCACCCACATTTTTTAAACATAATAAACACAGTTACATATTTAATAGATACTTGTTAAAAAAAAAACCTAACTCTACTTCTTCTATACAATTAAAATGTTTTAAAGATGTCACAAATGTGGATTAATTAATATTAAAAAGAAAACATTTAAAAACAATTAAAATTATTTTTTCTTAAAAGACTGAACTAAAATTTACAAATTAAAAAATATACAAGGAGATCTAATGTTACTTCGTCCAGATATAGTATTGATCCACATGTAACAAGTAAGAAATAATACATATTAAAAAAAAAGAACGGCACTGCATGGTTTTATGAATATAAGGAGGCACGTTTTGCATGTATTTTTTACAGCACATGTTTTCTTTCGGCTTTCAATTTAATTACTTTAGGTATGTCCATTCAAATCCTTACAAAGAAATTTAAAACGCAGCCTAATAAACGTTATTTAGTTAAATATCGCAATATATTACTATTAGTATTAACTAAGAGCTATTGGCTTCAAGGGGAACACTTTTGTAGAGTAAAATTTCATTTTGGAATTTGCGAACAAATTTGATTTTTTTCTACCCCTCCCCCCAGAGAAAATCTAAGTTTCAAAAGGAAATCCCTAATTCTTATTTTTTTTTGTAAATTTGATGAAATTTTATTGTCAAATCCCAAATTTCTTAAAATTATCTATGGTTTTTTAAAAACCACAACCAATTAAATTTGTTTCACTTAACAATTTTTTTATCCAAATCTTTACCTTACCTTACTGTATAAATTATTTAGAATATGGTTAACACTTTCTTCAAACTATTGCATTTAAAAGAAAGCTATCTGTTGCTTTATTAAAGTAACCTCTTTTCTTAACTTGTGCCTGATTACATTTTTAAGATGGGATTATTTTACACATTTCGTTCCTAAATAAATCTATAGTGGGTATGTTCTAAAACCAAAAAAATAAAAAACATATATAGAATAGGGTCCAAATACATCTAGCTGTAACTTAGCCCTAAAAGTAATTTGTTAATTATACAACTGGATACCTTTTAAATTGCAGGAAAGAGGGAGAATGGCAACGCTAAGTCAAACGCTTATAGTGATACCGACTCAACACATGCACATTTCACTTATTCACAAAATTATCAAGATGACGACAGGTAAGTCTTTGTATTCCAAATAAAATTAACCCTGTGTAGAAATGTATTTATATTTATTTTTATCATAAATAAGCTGATAATATTATAATGAGTAAGTCGTTATCATTTGCCAGTAAGAAGAAAAAAAAATTAAGAAGCAGTAACCTAAAGGCGCTATAACTTTATTGCCAAATTAGACAAATACTATTTAGGCCTCTGAACTTGTCTTTAAAATGATTGGACGATCAGATTACAAAAAGAATGTGATGAATGTGTGACAAATAGGTGCAGTACGAAACAAGTTAGAAACATTTGCTCGCTGTGCAATAGTGTAGAAAGTTCTTCTTCTTCTTCCCTGGGAGCCGTCTTGATTCACTACCGGAGACAGCGCAGCCTCTTGGGCCTTTTGTGCCTAATCTCCTATTATCTTTTATACCAATCCTCCCATTAGTCTTGTTTTTTTCTACAAGTCTGTATAACCCCGAGACTGGTTGATTGATATATTCATGTGGGCTCATTTCTGGTTGCCCAAATTTCTTCCCCCTCGTCGCACATTCTGCAACTTGGGTCCCCATTGTATGAGCCTATCTTGTGTAGATGTCCTCTTAGGTTATCGTGCCCTGTTAGCAACCCTACTCTAATGCGAAGTTTTTTCCTACTTTGTCTGAGTAATTCTTCCTTTGTTCTTTGAAGCTTTTTCCATGTCTAATTCTACTAAAGTTTCCCCAGTATTCCTCGTGTTTGTTTCGGATCCATTTTCTGGTTTGCCTTCGTGCTGTGGTTTTGTTCACTCCAAGAGCAGGTCCTGGTCCAAAGTATGGTGTGATGACTTCCAGTCCTTTTTGGCATTCCCATGTCAGCTTGGACGTCACCTTTGGGGTTTACTAGTGCCCCCAGTGACGCTTGGCTGTCTGTTATTATGCAGATCCGCTTGTTTTTATAAGATCTTACCCTAATGTATTAAATAATTAAAAAAGCCGTATCTATATATTATATTGTAAATGTACAAATGTAAAAAAACTGACAAAGTTAATAAATGCAGTACATCCTTAAACAGCAGTTTACTTTACTACAATTTTAATTTTAGGTCCTGGTGGTATAGATTTTGCGTCAAATGTCGAGGCGAAGACGAGTCGCTTCCGTCATGGGAACCCAAAGCTTGGCCACAATTTTGTCCCTATCCATTTTTTCCTACCTATAGACAATTTTCCAGAATAGTTTGTTTAATTTTAATAGGTCTTTTATTTTGGTGTGCCATATATTCCATAGTGGGTAAGTCTATGTTTAAAGGTTAAAATCCAAAATGTTTAAACAAATATTATTTTTTATATTTAAATATTTTTAACCTAGGTCAATTTTATTTTTAAAAATGTTTTGCATTACTATTTACTACGATAAATTAAATGTTTAGTTTTTCTAGTATAGCTTACTTACTGGTTACCATGAGACTTTACTAACGTAATTAAAAAGTGTTATTGAAGTTTCCACAATCATCAAAAACTTTTAGCTATATCTGTTAAAAACCAAAAATTGAATCGTTTTTAAATAATGACATATATAATCTATTACTTTGGACTATTTTAGTAGCTGCATAACGTAAGCTATTCAAGTTGCAATTTAATTTACGGGGTGTCCCAAAAGTAATGGGACACAGAGCAACAGCCGATTCCTTTGTAATAATGCAATTTACGTAAACTTGCCTTATCCTAAAGTTGCTAATAGTTAAGACACAGGGTGTCAAACTTAATTTTGTTTTCGTTTTTCTTTTTTAATTCGCGGTACGAAATTGGGGATTTTGGGGTTGTTTAAGGCGTGAAATTCAAATTCGTCCGTGCTTTTGAGGTTGCTACTTGAGAGCGCCAGCTACGGCCTACTCTACTTGTTTTAGATGGCATAACTTTTTTAAAGCTTAGTATGTTGACCTGTTTATTAAAAAATAAGTTTCTATAATTACCTCTGCATTAAAAATTAATTCTTCATTTAAGTCTCTAGGAGCAACTGTTTTCGAGATAAACGCACTTTAAAGGAACTCGCAATTTTCTTACGGAAAATGGGTTTTGATCAATTGTTTTTAAACTTTGCAAAGTAATAGACTCAGCACGCTGATCAAAAGTCTTCACGGGCAAAAAACCCCGAAGACCCCTCTTACCCCTTCAAAATCACCCTCAAAGGTCCCCGGCCAAATCCCCAGTTATTTTTGAGGGTGATTTGGGGGGTTGAAGGAGTTTGCGGGTTTTGTGCCCGTGGAGACTTTTGATCAGCGTGTTAAGAACTATCTCTATGCAAAGTTTGAAAACAGTTGGCCAAAATCCATTTTACGTAATTGCGGGGTCCTTTAAAGTACGTTTATCTCGAAAACAGTTGCTTCTAGAGACTTAAATGAAGTAGGTATACATTTTTAATGCAGAGGGAATTATAGTAACTTATTTTTTAATATACAGGTTAATATACTAAGCTTTAAAAAAGATATGCCAAGTGGGGTAAGCCGTAGCTGGTGCCCTCTAGTAGCAGCAATAAAAACATGGACGAATTTATATTTCTTGCCTCTGATTCCCCAATTTCGTACCGCTATGTCATTCAGTTAAATAATTAGAACAAAAAAAATTAAAAGTTTGACACTATGTATCTTAGTTATTATCAACTTTGGGATAAGGCAAGTTTATGTAAATTGCATTATTTTAACCTAACGAATCTGCTGTTGCTCTGTGTCCCATTACTTTTGGGATACCCTGTATATATTTTTATGTAGCGTGGCGGGTTATTTACTATAAAATATTTTAGGGGAAACTGCAGCACCTCCTCATGGAAAGCTTTTTCAACTTATTTTACTCAGCATATGCGCTTATTTAGCAGGATGGGTGACAAGTTTAACAACCCTTCCAGCTTTGGTCGGGATGTTGTTTACAGGGTTGTTCTTACAAAATGTTGGTGTAGTAAACTTGGATGACTCCTTTGCTGAAGTAGCAAATAAGATCAGGTAAGCGATAAATATAAAAACCATTTGTAATATAACTTTAATTTTAGTTGGTTATAGAGTTTTTATTTAAACTGGGTAAATTAAACGATGATTGACATTTATATTGGCATTAAAAGGTCAATAGTAATTAATTTTTTATCCGCTTTGTCTACCAATCCAGTTTTGAAAATTCTTTTCACTTTTACGCTTTAACTAACCAGAACTAACTATGGCCGACCAGAACTAAGGGCTTTTGAATTTGAAACAATAAAAAGCTGCTTTAACTAACCAGAACTAACCATGACCGACCAGACCTAAGGTCTTCTGAATTTGTCCAAATTATCCCTACGTAGAAGTTATCAACAAAATTTTAATAATTTCCAATTTGGTATTTATCACGTCTGAAATATAATTGGGAAAAATAAAAAGCCGCTTTTACTAACCAGAACTAAAGGCTTTTGAATTTGGGAAAATTAAAGCTGCTTTAACTAACCAGAACTAACCATGAGCGACCAGAAGTAAGGGCTTTTGAATTTGGGAAAATTAAACGCTACTTTAACTAACCATGACCGACCAGAACTAAGGGCTTTTAAATTTGGAAAAATTAAAAGCGGCTTTAACTTACCAGAACTAACCATGACCGACTAGAGCTGAGAGCTTCTGACTTTGTCTAAATTATCCCTACGTAGGAGTTACAAAATTTTAATAATTTTCAGTATGGTATTTATTACATCTGAAAAATAAATGGGAAAAATAAAAAGCCGCTTTAACTAACCAGAACTAACCATGATCGACCAAAACTAAGGGCTTATGAATTTTGGAAAATTAAAAGCTGCCTTAACTAACCAGAACTAACCACGTCCGAGCAGAACTAAGGGCTTTTGAATTTGGGAAAATTAAAAAGCTGCTTTAACTAACCAGAACTAACCATGACCGACCAGAACTAAGGGCTTTTGAATTTGGGAAAATAAAAAGCCCCTTTAACTAACCAGAACAAACCATGACCGACCAGAACTAAGGGCTTTTGAATTTGAAAAAATAAAAAGTTGCTTTAACTAACCAGAAGTAACCATGATCGACCAGACCTGAGGGCTTCTGAATTTGTCCAAATTATGCCTACGTAGAAGTTATTAACAACATTTTAATAAATTTCAATATATATGGGGAAAATAAATCTTATCCTATTTTGGTCAAACCAGGTAATTATTTATTACCTTATTACAGGCGAACCCTTATTTTTGGTTCGCAAACCAGATATTATTTATACCTACCTGAAGTCCGTGGTGTTTTGGTGTTCGGACAACGTTGACGGAACTGGGGAAAAATGGGTTAAACATTGAAAAACGGGGCACCCACGGTACTTTAGTACGTAGGCATCATCCTTCGTGGACCTTTATAAAGACTAAAAAATAAAAAGATATATACAATATAAAGAATATTATTTCAGTAAAATTATTTCACAATTTTAATCATATAAATTAAAATACGTGGAAAGTTATTCAAGAATTTATGGTAAAGCAAAACTTAAACAGAATAAGGTCGATTAGATGCCAATATTTTTGCATGTTCACACTAGACGTTTTGAATAATAATTTCCAGTTACCTAACCACAATTTACGAAAGACATGGAAAGGTAGGCATGCGGAAAGTTAATGCATTATTTATTATGAATGAAAATTCAACATCCTCTGCCGACGCCGACGTGCCATTTCTTACTATTTATTATACAGAGCTTCTTTTTTATTTCGTGAGCTCATTGTAGTTAAATAAATACACGTTTAATGACTCCAAATTAGAAAATAAATTTTATTATATCACTGTTATTTGTTTTTTATGGTATAATTAATCGTCCTTACATGGAATAATGACATTGTTTAATGAATTATTGGCATAGAAACTGTTGAATTCGCGAGTTTCGTGGCAAAAATATTTAGAATGGAATTTGTAGTTCTCTAATTAAATTGAGTGTAACCATTTCCCGTATTTAAATTGCCAATAGCTTGTTAAAATAATTACAACAAAGGTCCATCGAGTCAACGGTAATCTCTTTAAAATTAGATAGGATGCATCGTTAATAGATGAATGTCTCGTTTTGAACTCGATACATTCTTTCTGGATTTACTTCTATGCTACGACAATGACAAGAGTGTTTTAAATTTAAATCTTAATATATCGTATCGTAATTAAATACTTACACAGGAATACGACATCAAAAATTATGAGAAATTAAAATAATTCCGAAAATCAAGAAAAAATATTATTCTTTAATTTATCTTTTTTTTTTTAAATATTTTAAAATAGTTTTCAGTTTATTGTTTTCAATTTGCTTCTTGGATGATCTCGTAATAACCGACAAAAAAACGAAAGTTTTAAACGCGATACGTATACAGGTAATATTATTGAAATTGCAGTATATTGACATATGATAATATGTTAGAGCTTTAAAACAAATGTACAAAATATTATATGTGCAATGCACATATAATTGTGCATGTATGTATTTTTGTATACAGTGTGTCCTTAAGTTGGAACCATAAGGAAAACTTTTTTATTATTAGCTTTACGAAAAAAAATTATTCTTTATAAAAAGGTCTGCATGGTCCAAAACTTAAGATGCAATCATTAAGTATCAATTTTTTAAAGCCGTATACGAGGTTTGTTAAAAAATATGAATTTTACCCAAGGGTAAAGTACCTACCTTTATTTTTTTTACAATTTAGAAGAATGTTATAAAGTAAAGTTATTTTGAATTCAAATTTATATTTAAATATGCAGTTACATCTATTTAGCATGAAAATTTAGGATTGGTGATTATTTACTAATAATTTTTCTATTTTTTTTTCTACTTTTTCTTCATGATTTAGTTAATTTACCATTTTTACTGTACTTTTACAAATACGGACTCACCCTGACACACAATCGGCCGAGTGATGATCGCTTTGTTAAATTTAGCAATGGACTTAGCAGTTTAGAATGTTTAACAAAACGTCATTGTCAGTGTTATTCAATGATTTTAGTAGGCAACCTGTCAAAATCTGACATTTTGTTAAACCTTCTAAACCGTTGGTAACTTTTAGCAAATTGTTAAGTTAACAATTGAGTTAATGCGTTTTTTTATAACATTCTAAACTGCTTAGCAAAGTCCATTGTTAAATTTAACAACGCGATCATCACTCGGCCGAATGTCAAATATTTCATGTAGTGCATCCTAGACTACGTTAAATTGAATCAAGCCAGCATTAAATATCAATTTTTTTTAAGTCGTATACAAGGTTTGTCAAAAAATATGAATTTTGCTTAAGAGTAAAGTTCCTTTATTTTTTTACAATAGAGAAGAATGTTATAAAGTAAAGTTATTTTGAATTAAAATTCATATTTAAATATTTAATTACAGCTATTTATTATGAATATTTAGGATTGGTGATTATTTACTAATAATTTTTCTATATTTTTTGTCCATTTCTTCACGATTTAGTTAATTTGCCATTTTCACTGTAATTTTACAAATACGAACTCACTCTGACACGCAATGTTAAATATTTCAGGCCAGTGCATCCTAGATTACGTTAAATTGTATCAAGTCGGAACAATTAATACGGAATTAATAGTAAATAATCACTAATCTTAAATTTTCATGCTGAATAGCTATAATTGCATATTAAGGCATAACTTTTAGTTCAAAAGAACTTTACTTTATAACATTCTTCTGTACTGTAAAAAATAAAGGTAATTTACTCCTGAGTAAAATTCATATTTTTGACAAACCTCGTATACGGCTTAAAAATTGATATCTAATGGTGGCATTTTAAGTTTTGGACCATGCAGAACTTTTTATAAAGAATAACTTTTTTCGTAAACTTAATAATAAAAAAGTTTTCCGTATGGTTCCAACTTAAGTAGACACACTGTATTTGTGTCCGCGCATTTCCCCAAAACTATTAATCGGATTGTAACCATTCCTTTTTAATGGTTTACGTTTATTTTACCCTAGGAATCAAAAAAGATTTTATCAAAGTTGGTTCAGTAAATTTTATGATGTAGATTAATAAGTGTAAGTTTTACGACCTGGCTTATTGATATGTGGTACAGGTATGGTGTCAAAAGGGAAAAATCTAAAAACCTTTGTTAAATTTTAGTGCATGTCAAAAAATCATCAACTTAATCTTTAAATATTTACAACAAAACTATTACTACCTGTTACAAAACAAAATATTCCAGTTTTCACTTAAAAGTAAAAGTGACTAAATAAAAAGGCATCTAAAAAAAAATAAAAATAATTTAATTTAAAATTATAAAATAATGTTTTTTATATAAACACAAATTAACCAACCAAAATGAATTCAATAGTAGGTACGCAACAAATTAGGGCCTACAATATTTTTTGTGTCGGTGCCTACCAAATATGAAAAAAATCAAAGCTTGTTAAATAAAATGTCATTTGTATCGGATTTTATTTCTATTTCGATTAAGTTTTATATTCGATGGCTTTGCTGGCACGATCTGAAAATTAGGCCCCTACTTTAATTTATTTTCTTTTTTTTATTAGGTGTTTATATTAAAAAAAATATTTATTAATTTGTTTTAAAGTCAATTATTTTTTTAAATTTTCTTTTTATTTTAGGTGTCGAAATTTAATATCTTGCATCTCAGTGCTCATCGTTATTTCTTTGTAATAGAGATATATTTTTTTTAAACAGTGTACAATAGCTTTTTTATATTGCCCAAATATGTAGAAGGTACATAAATTCCCGGTTTTTTAAATATTTAACCTATTTATTCTATTTCGCCGTAACAGCTTCTGAAAATGCATTTGACGATATCGTTTTAGATACCACAGGGATGTTATCACGGCAGTTATGTAAACTAGTATTACACTTAAACTATCGCCTATTAAAGCCTGGTTGATATCATCTAGTTTAGCAATATATATCTGTAACATAAATATCAGATTGTAACACAATTTACCAAAAAATAGAATTAAAAATAGGTGTGTACCCTTATTAATAATTTAAACTTAATTTTGGAACCTAATGTTAGGAACTGCAAGGTCATTTAAAGAAATAGCAAAACTTGGTTTTACTGCAAATTTTGGTGTAAATTTTAATATCTATTTAAATTATTTTACAAATTTAATGATGCGTAAATACCCCTTGACAAACTTGAAGTTATGTGCTTGCATTAGCAAAAACAAAATTATAAATATTGCAACGCCACGTATCTCGTACATCCGTCGATTATGAGGAATTTCCCGAACTCTTAAGCGTAAATAATTGTCAAACTTACTAGATTCTGATTTTACTAGAATGACTGACTGACAACTGACTATGGTTGCTCCGCAACTTTTAATATGTCTTAAGTGAGTATGAGTATGGCAAAATTTTTGGATTCTGATTTTGAAAAGAGAGAGGTAAAAAGTTTTGAAAGACGGAAAACTAGACCAAAGCAGAATTTAAAAGTTTCATGTGTAATTCAGATTTTTTTTCTATAAATACCAATTTAAAAAATTATCATGGTCGTTTTTTGTGTATATACTTTGGTTTACTACTAAAGGTGTTTTTTTACATTTTTACTCAAACCGCATTTTTTCTTACTACGCCTACTAATTTATCCTGAACACATTTAATTTTTTTCTACTTAAATACGGCTACTTGCAATATACTTTTCTAAAAAAAATCCATAATGTTAAAAATATTGCACGATAATACCGTTTATAACTTTTGGTATCGTTGATATCGTTGATCACCCATAGTGATGCGGCCCAGATTCTATTGAGGTCTCTTTCTCGTAGAAAGAGAGAAGAGAGGGATTCACGTTTCCCGTCTCCTTTCGCTTCTCTCGAGTTTTTTTCAACGACTTTAAATTAAAAGGTAATTAAAAAAAATTAAACCGACTGCTTAAAAAAATGAGTTCAAACTAACTATGAAATAATATTTTTTATATATACCCTAAAATAACTAACAAAAACGAGATCCAAAGAAGGTACGAAAGAAATAAGGGGTCTAAATTTTTTTTTGAGGGCGGTGCCAGCAAAGAAATCGTTTCTATTTTATTTAAGTTTTGTATTATATGGCTTTGCTGGCACCAACCTTTAAAAAAATTATGGGCCCCTAATTTGTTTCGTACCTACTTTTGATTCCTTTTTTTGTTGGATAATTTAGTGTATGTGTAAAAAATATTATTTCATAATTTTTAGTTATTTTTTTTAAGTTGATTTTATAAATTACCTTTTTTTATCCATTATGAACCATACGTGTGATGCTCAAGATAAAGTTGTTAACAAAATTGCCACAACCTTTTCCTTTTTCAGGCACAGCTAATTTTAAAATCTTGTCGTATTAAGCACCCGTATCTTGATTACAACGGTCCACAAAAAAAAATGGTGTGTGCTGGATGTCGAATTAGGATCTCCTATAAAAAAAGTTATATAAACATTTTTGATAAAATAAATTATATAGAAGATATAAACGAAAAGGTAATTTTGATAAAAAATTCATCCAAATTGGGAAAAGGTATATTTTTTTATTAATGTGACTTTTGGTTTTTTATTATAAATTTTTTATTTTATTTATTTTTTAAATTTGCAAAAAAAACACAAAAATAAAAAAAAATCTAATTTTTTCCAGGGGTATGCCTTGGAAAAATCCCGAAAATTCGGTTTTTTGATTATAAGTCGAAAAATATTGCATTTAGACAAAAAACTTATAAAACTTAAATTAAAGGTCTTGTAAAAATACATACTTTATATAATATAAAGTTTCGTGTATCTTTCATAGTTTTTGAGATATTGATGTATCAAACTAAAAAAAATCGTTAATATCTGAAATTACGCCTTTTTTCGATTTTTTGCTGTTTGACCCCCAATTTTGTCTTTAGATTCGAGTTTAGCGGAAACAAATGCACCCAAAAATCTTAGTCCGACACCCACCACACACCAATTTTTTTTGTGGGCCTGTGATACCTTTTTACTTAGCATGAAGGCAAAAATGTAGTGAGCTTTTTGTGAGAAACTAGTGTGGCGGTTCTTATTTCAGCGTTCATTTCTAAAAAACACATCTAGCGTTTGTTTTTTGTTAGTTGGAAAATAATTCTCAATAATTTGTAATGGTTTATTTATTTTTTAATAAATACTATTAAATATGCATTTTAGTATGTGAATCAAAATTTAAAAATTCGGTTTATTTATGCGCATTAAAGCTGATGATGAATGACAACCTATTTTTTTACTCCTGGCATTATAATATTTGTTAAACTTTCCTGCATATACCTTTTCTAATTTTTTGTTGGCCAAACTAATAAAAAATAATTTGGAAGGTTTAATCAATTGTTTTAATCACTTTAGCACTAAAACGGTAGATGACCAGAAAAAATAAAGAAATAAAAATTGTATATAATAAAAATGAAATTAAAACCATCTTTTGGATCTTACACTCGCTATTTTTATGGTAAAGAAGACTTAAAATTTTAAACTTTAGGGCACTAAAAAGGTAAAATAGAAGTTAACGGATTCAAAAACTCACTTAACTTTTGCATCTTTACTGATTATCCATTTGTGCTTCCCATATGTGAAGAAATATTCAGATCTTTATGTTAAAGGGTCCATAGATTACAAAAAACATAGTTTTCTATTTTCATCGTTCTGCCTTTCTGTTAGTATGTTGGTCTATATGTTCACTGGAGTTCTTGCTCAAAGTCTACTTGGCACCTGTACTTTTACAAACTGTTAATTAAATAACGTCTCAGTCAAAAGCTTACAGAAGGAGCAAACTGCTATATCACAGCCCTACTTCACTAACAAGCCGTGAACAAGGAAATCTGGCAACTATGCCTTCAGATCTAGCGACACACGTTTGCTTTGCTGTTGTTTAGTCATATGATTTACGTTGAATGACCTGTTGCTCTGTTGTTTTATTGTGAATAAATCAACTTTTTTGAAAGAAAATATTGTTAAGATAAAGACTAAACCTGTAAAGGTCTTACTGTGTGAAATTTGTGAGTGACCGGGACAGTTTTTTCCACCAGACATTACGTAAAAACAAGAATATCTGCGGGTGAAAAGTGCCGGTGTTATAAAGTACTTAAAGTAAATGCGGCAAATGAACTTGACATTTTGTGGTGGTGCTTTTTAAAAAATAATTAAAATTGAAAGTGTGTTTTAATGATTCGTGTTTGGCTTTTAATTTTAAAGGTATTATTTTTAGTTATTTTTTAAAAACAGTAACAAATATTAGCATTGGAAATTACCGTAAGTACGTAGGTATACATTTTGGAATTTTGTCGTTCGTTTTGATTTTTGTTATTGCGTTGCATAGGTACTTGGTGCCTGCTTATTAGATACTATTTAGTTACTGTTATTATTATTATTTTCCTATTAAAACCTCGGTATTTTCTCAATTTAATTAATTTACCATGCCAAGTCCTTGTTGTGTGCACTGGCAAATCAATTATAAAACTTCTCTTGATGCAGGAGAACCAGCTGTATCTGTTTTCACCTTTCCAAAGGACGAAAACCTTAAAGCCCATTGGCTTAGGAATATTCCTAGACAGTCATGGTCACCCTCAAAATATTCTGTGGTTTGCGCTAAGCATTTTGTAGAAAGTGACATTATTAGAGGGATGATTATGCTTGCCAGATGGGTCAATGCAAAAGAGTACCTACCAAAACTAGACTAAAAGTTAAATGCAGTGCCTAGTATTTTTCCAAATTTACCACATTACTTCTCAAAAACAGACCCTGTTTCCCGAAAAAGTCCTGCTGAAAGAACCAAGATAATGCAGGATCGAAGTGACCAATTAAATAAAGATTTTGAAAATTCTGACCTAATTATAAACTTTGACGATTTGATTTCAAATTTTAAAAATAAGATAACTTTACTTAAATGAATCTTGGAATATTAAAATTGTGAAAGACTCTAAAGTTTTTTTTATACGCTAGAGTTTCTTCAGATTTACAAATGAACCGCGTAAATATTGGGAATCAGATTTTAGTAGGTTCAGATATGCAAATAAGTGTTTTTTAAATAATAATAAACTCTCTTTTAATGACCTAAAATGGGTTTTACCAATAGACATGAAATTAACCCAGATGGTCTCAACTAGAAAATTTACTTTCTCGTTATAAAAATAAAGGTTCAGAATCGATGACTAATCCTCAAAGTTACCTAACATTTCTTAACAAGGCGATTAAAAAGTAAAAGAAGCATTGAATTTTATTTCATCTGAACACGAGTCTGGACACTATGAGTCAAATAATATGATGATATTTATAGCATATTGGCACTTTTGGTTGATCAGTTAAACTCTGGTTTTGAAAAAGAAACACTACTCAAGTGAAACAATAATAATGTCATTTATGTTATATACTATCTCTCCTTGCGCCTATAATTTGATGAGAGGTTATATAAACTTACCAACTAAACGTTATCTGCAATATCTTTCATCTATATGGAGGTATCGCCCAATACACATCCTAATAACACTATAGATTGTGACAAAAGTACCACAAATTACTTAAATTTTGTATCATCCTCTTTTGAATCCAAATGAAAAAATTGTAAATCTATTAATTGATGAAATTTATATGTCCAAAAGGTTGGATTACAGGAAAAAATCTTGTAGGTGCTAGCTTCGAATGACAGTTCTTTGGCCACTACCGTTCTCGCTTTTTGATAGTTTTTCTGCTTTTGGAAACTTTTCTGAAATAGTCAAACTACTACCAGTTCACAATATAAAGGGTAATGAAATGGTTCCTATTACTAAAAATGTAATTTCATTGATCCAAAAAAAATGGGTTTCAAGTTCTAGATATCATAACTGACAACCACAGAATTACAAATCCATGTTTTTCTAATATAACAAGCAAAAATTTAACTTCTTTCCCCAACCCTGATCTACCAGAAAGCAAAATATTTACTAGCTTTGATTTTGTGCATTTATTCAAAAACATAATTAATAACTGGCGAAACTTAAAAAACTTAGATAAAACCTTTGTTTATCCAGATTTTGACAATTTTGATGTGATTAGGCATGCAAAAAAATAATGACGTTAAGTATATGTTATGAGCAGGAGAAGGACCTCGTTAGTAAAAAAGCTTTTAAACTTAACCATAAAACAGTTTATCCCAACAATTTTGAGCGTCAAAAAGTTTTTATTGCGGATAAATATGTAATTTTTCAACAATCGCAGCTTTAAATGCTTTTGGTTTAAAGACACAGCATCTTTTCTTGAAGTTATCAGACATTGGTGGGATATTGTCAGTAATACTAGTACTTTTAAGGGTAAAAATAAAAGAAACGAGTATTGCGATCCCATCTCTAAAATTGATCATTTCTCTGTTAATTTTTTAAGAAAATTTGTTACCTGGGTTGAAGCTTGGCATAAACTTGAAAACAATAATGGTCGCCTTACAAACGACACCTATTCTGCACTTTGCCATAGTATCTCTGTTTTACTAGAAATAATTGACTATTCTTTTTTAAAAATTTATTTTTCGTATATTTTCCCCGGAAAAATTTCTACTGAAAAGTTAGAAAAAAGTTTGGGGGAAATACAAAAATTCCCCGGAGGTTTAATTACAATGGGGGGTTTAAAAAAATTTTTTTAAATGTGAAAAAAAAAATTGACTCAAACATATTTTTTAAAAAACGCTGCAGATGGTAATTTCTTTTTAAATGAGATTAAAAACAAAAGACAGCTGTACCCCGGAAAAATGATCTTGATTGGACAATACCTCAAAAATAATTCCCTTTTAAAAATTTTTTTTTTTACTTGAAACTGAATACCTAAATGAATATGAAATTGACAAATTTTCAAATTTATATAGCCGGTTATCTGCCCCCAAAAGGGAAAAAAAAAAAAAATTGTCCATCTGTTTTTCTTTTTCTTGTTGAAAGAAAGGGGAAACCAATTTGACGACGAATACTTTGATTGCCCCAAAAGTCCCCGGTTTAAAAAAGGTTCCCCCCAAAAAAATTTTAAAGACGTTCTGTTCCATTGGGGGAAAATTTTTTAAAAAATTATTAATGCCCCTTTTAAAGTGATTTCCCCAAAAAGGGAAAAATAAAAAACTATCCTGTGTGACCCGCAAATTTTAAAACATAAAAATGAAGGCTTTAATGATTTATGCTCGCAATGTTTTTGGTAACGAGAACAAAAATATGTTCATTATGAGGGTTCTTTTTTTTTTAAACATTTTTTTTTAATTAATTTGTTAAAAAAAAAAAAAATCCCCACAAAAAAAAACGGAAAAAAGGTGAGTCAAAAAAAAAAAAAAGGAAATAGACACATTTAAAAAAATAAATAAACAAAACTAAAACAAAGGGGACAATTACTAACTAAATGTTAAATTACACTTGTTTCCTTTTACAACAGCATCATGTTCTTATCCGGGGGCCATGCACAAAAATTTTTAATTTTTTTAGAGTTTAAATATTTATAAATATATTTATTTTTTTTTAAATTTTTATACTGATTTAAATTTTTAATAAAAAAACAAAACTATTTTTTGCGATCTTTGAATTGAGCCTTAAATTAAAAATTTTTACGGGGGCCCCGATCCCCGGTCACTGCTCATCGCGCTCGAGGAAACCGATCTGAATCTCTTGCCGGTTGCGGGGGTTTCCGTGGTTGTTCAGGCGTAGTGAAGTAGGGCTGTGGCTATATGTATACTTTAAAGAATGCTAGTTAACTCCTGCATTATAAAGATCCTTAAATTTTTGTTTGTTTTAGAAACATCCCTAATATACTACCGGACAAACCCAATTTCAGAACTTGATTCTCACTTTTTTGGTTTGGCCTAAAAATACGAGTAACCCAAACTAACCATTTTGCTTAAATATAAGAAAAATTAAAGGGTACAGTGGAAAACGGACTAAGTAAATCCCCTACAAAAACGCGATGGGTTAAGTGATGTTAAATAAAAAAAAAAAAATTCTGGGGGGAAAACTTTTGGAAAAACTGGCTTTTTTCGAGCAAAAACGGGGTTTTTTTCCTGTCTATTACAGGTTTTTTCAGAAAAATTTAAAAAATTTTGTGGAAAAAAAAATCGGAAAATTTTTTACCTCACTGACGCATAACTAATTGGGAACATGGGGAAATTATTTCCTATAAAAAAAGTTTCGGATCAAACAAAAAAATAATCTTTTTTTTTTCACTAATCTATAACTATTTATTTTAGGTAATCACATTCATGTGAGAATACCGAAGATTATTTTAAGTACTTATACTCTTCATTTAATATATTAGTTACGTAGATAACGCTGAATGTTGGGTGAAATAAACATACTTGAAAGAACAAAATTCTTATTAATCCAGGAAAAATGGGCTAAGTCACGACCAGTTAACAATATATTGTTGATTTTTCTGTCAATAATTTTTTAAAACGCTTGTAGTTCATGACCTCAGACCTCAAACAGTTGGGAAACATATTGGTAAAATGGAAGTTTTGTCAATACAAAGACCTTAGTTTTTGTAACGTTTTAAAATTTAAAATTGCTTTTTTTCTGATTTATAAAATTTGACTTAGCCCGTTTCCCGTCTGTACTCTTTAATTGTAAACCATACAACTTTTACCTAAGATAATATATAAGAAGGTATTCTAATCCTGCAATGCATGATGGGAAATGTTCAAAATTGCGCTGCCCCCCAGTGTGTCTTGCACACTAAAGTATTTTCATCCTTTTTTTATTATTGCGGTTGGGATAAAAATACTTTAGGGGCAAGACACCTCGTGGGGCCCCCTTTCATTCCCATCATGCATGGCAGGATTGGAATACCTTCTTATATATTATCTTACTTTTACCCAAATGAAAAATGAATCCAGTCAAAAGCCATAACCTTGCAAGTAATTTGTCGAACCTTTTTTTAGACATGGAGCCCTTGTCATAATTTTAATAAGAGCGGGTTTAGATTTGGATCCTAAAGCTTTGTGGCGTCTAAAGTTCATAGTAATTCGGTTAAGTCTTATACCATGGATTATAGAAGGTGGAGTGTGTGCCATATCAGCAAAGTTCTTTCTTGGAATGGCGTGGGACTACTCAATTCTACTGGGAAGCATAATTGCAGCGGTCGCTCCAGCGGTTGTAGTACCATGTCTTTTTAGGTAAGTAAGTATTTCTATGTATTTTAACATTAATTCTATAACATAAAAAAATATGGAAGATTAAGATACGGGGGTGGTTAAAAACAAATCAAAGGATTTTTAATTTCTCAGAAAATTTTATTTTTAAGCAAAGTGAAACCGTATTCCAAAATTCTTAAAGAGTTAAAAAATCATATTCCAAAAAAAAAAAGAAAAAAAGGGAACATGTTCAATATAGAACTTTATACAAAGTTCTAAATATATAAGTCTTAGATCCAAATTAGGCACAACATTCACCCATCTGCTAATCGTATACAAATTATTTTTTATCAAATGTAGTATGTAAATATTATAGCAATTATTATACAATACAATATAAATTATAGCAATTATTATAATTTTTATTTATGAAATTAAAGAAAAAATTAGTGATATATCAATACTGTCATGTAGAATAAAAAAAAAACAGAATGGACATTATACAGGAAGTATCAATTTTTTTATTTTTTTATTTATTTTGGATTACACCATAATTTTTTAGGCAACACACTCGCAACATATTTGAAGTAAATATGTTCTATAGTTTTGTGGCGGATTCATGATTTAATATGTTTTCTTCGGGTTTCTTGAAGTTTTTAAAAAATGGGACCACTTCGGTCCCCTTTTTGACTTCTCCTTCATCCTTGGAACCTGCATCCTGCAGAGGTCTTTTTTCCCCTCCAAACCTCAAAATCTTTAAGACTTGTCTAAATAAATTGCCTCTCACTGCACTTTAAGACAGGCTTTAGGATTTCGTACAGGTACTGTCTCCAGACAAAAAAAAATGTTCATACCAAGTGAGGTGTAGCAAGAAAATATGATTTTCAAAATATTTGTGCTTTGCGTTTAAATAAGAGAATCTATTACCCAGGCCCACAAAAAAAATAAGTGGTGTGTGCTGGGTGTCGGACTAGGATTTTTTGGAGTATTTTTTTCCGCTGAACACGAATCTGAAGTCAAAATTGGAGGTCAAACAGCAAAAAATCGAAAAGAGGCGTAATTTCAGATATTAACGATTTTTTTTTTAAATTTAACGTCAATATCTTAATAACTAAAAACACAAAACTTTATATGATATAAACAATGTATTTTTGAAAAACCTTTAATTTTGGTTATATTACCTTTTTGTCTAAATGCAATAGTTTTTGAGTTATAATCAAAAAACCGAATTTTCAGGATGTTTTCAAGGTATACATACCTCTGAAAAAAATTGAAAATGATTTTTTTATTATTGGATTTTTTTTTGCAAATTTTAATTAATTTGGAATTTAAATAACTAAAAGAAATGATTTATTATTAAAAAAACTCAAAAATCACATTAATAAAAAATATATTTTTTCCTATTTTGGACTGAATTTTTTTTGTCAAAATTACATTTTTGTTTATATCTCCTTTATTCCTAATCTTATTAAAAATGCTAATATAACTCTTTTTATAGACAATTTGGAAAGATCTTTTTCGTTTCATGAAATTTTTTATATCTCCTATACTTTATATAGTTGTAGTCTAAATATTCCGTGGTAGCAGGTATTTGCGGGTAAATGTACTGTGTCGGTTTTTTGGAGTTTTCACGATTTTTTGCTGTTTGACCCCCAATTTTGACTTCAGATTCGCGTTAAGCGGAAAAATACGCCAGAAATTCCTTGTCCGACACCCAGCACACACCACTTAGTTTTCTTTTGTAGGCCAGTGTTATTATCGTACACATTCCCAAGTTTGCAATTAATCTAGATGTTCATTTATGGTAACGTTTTAGATTGCGAACAAAAGGCTATGGTGTCACCAAAGGCATACCTACATTAATTATTGCAGTTGCAAGTATAGATGATGCCACTTCCATTGCAGTCTTCGGTATCATAAAAAGTATTATGTTTGTACACAGTTCTGTGACTTCGCTGGTATTACAAGGTCCAGTTTCAATTTTTGGAGGATTTGGATTTGGAATTTTATTTGGGTTGCTACTAAAATATACACCCGAGAGACACGACAGATTTGTGGTAAGTGGAGTAAAATAATAAAGCATCACATAAAATAGCCTACCTAAACAAAACACGGGGTATCTTGTGTTTGCTTAAAGGTAATAGACAATGATATAGGTTTAATGAAAGATGTTTTTTAGACTTTCATTGTCTTAATTTATTTAAATGACACAACGTTTCAACTGGTAAGTATCTTCAGCCGTCTTTGGGTGAATACTGAATAAGTATAAGAATAAATTATTAACACAACGGAATTCTAAAAAACATCTCTCATTCACGGGGTATCTTATTGTCGTTAAGAATAAAGGAACGGTTGATCACATTATTATCTTCACAAAATAATATAATAAATGAACAGAGTGAATTTATAGTGCAAGAACTTAAACTATTTCCGTTATTATAGGGGAGTGCAAGAAGATGTTTTACATAAAACTGGAAGTATATATTCTCAGTTTTATGTAAAAAGACCAGAAATACTTACAAAATATTTAGAAAAATATTTTTATGTATTTTGCCTTTTTAAATAGTATTTTTATAAACCATTTTTACAAAATAGCACAATTAACTTGTAAAAATATTATTTATTATTAAAATAGCAACACATTACACAGTTACATTTAACTTTTTTTTTTTAATCTAAAATAAACTAATATGTGGCGTGTTATTTTAATTAGTATCGCTTTGGTTTTTAAATTTCCCACTTTTATTATTAAAGTTATATATATATATATATATATATATATATATATATATATATATATATATATATATATATATATATATATATATATATATATATATATATATATATATATATATATATATATATATATATATATATATATATATATATATATATATATATTATTGCAGGATTAACCCTTTCAAAAAGGTAAAAAAATAAATAAAAGTATTTTACCTTTTTATTAAAACTAAAAAATAAAGAAACAAAATAAATAGCATATATTTTATAACCACTAACTTCCCTATTGCTACATTTTGCAGGGGGTCCTAACTAAAAGAAATTTCTTTTTAAATTTTAATATGATCATATTTATATTTTGTTCAGAAAGCCTAGAAGAATATACAAAAAACTAGTTTTTTAAAAGGTTTACCTCACTTTTTTTCCTTAATTTATCGATTCAAAGGTGTTAGATCCTTTGAACCTATGTATATCTTTCTTTGTCTAATGTTATAACAAAGTGTTATAATAACAAATTTTTAAAAGAAATTTAAGATTACTCTTCACTGGCTAACCAAAAATGGCTTAGTTTCGTCCTACAGATATAAATCGTTGTGCTCTTTAATATGTTGTTGTTTTTGGCTTAGATCCTCAAATGGGTCAATCGCCAGTACTCGCTGTTCCAGACATAGCTTTCCGGGGCTTTGTCTGTGTAGGGGTCTAAAGTAAGACGGGCATGTGCCCCTGGTGCTCCCGAAATGACTCGATTTTTCTTTTTTGTTTTGCATTGATTTTATCGATACAAGGCACAAACAATGGCGATTCGACCAAGGTCTGCTACTGGTATTACGTATAACCGCTTTCTGTCAGTACTGTCACTTCCTGCTGAGCGCGCAACCATTTTCCGCCATTAGGAAAATCCCTCGTGGGCCCCCAAAAACAGAAGAAAGAAGGACTCCATCGTTTGGCGTGAGTTCTCTTTGATCCCCGAGGGTGAAAGCATTTTTTTCTAAAATTAATAAATAAGCCATTTTTCGATCATACCACGGGTAATTGAATTTCCTACGTTCCGTTTCAAGAAACAACACCCAGAATATTATGAAACAATATTTTGTATAAATACTGTCACAAATTTGGAGATAATAAAGTATACCAAAAATGTATTTGGCTACCTAGTTATTTCGTAATAGAACCAATTTACCTTGATATATTAGTGACTATAATATATTATGTTTAAAATGATACTTTAAATGCATTGTTTACTTCTCTATAAATGGTGCTTAAATAAATTTGTGCAGTGACAAACAGATACTTACATAATTAAATATAAACCTATTTGGTGTTACCAATTCAATTCTTATAATTTAAATCTTGAAAACCGGATGAGGTCAAGTGGTTAGATTGAGGATAAATTTGGCTCCTTGGTTATTTTTTATTCAAGAACATTTATTATATAGTATACGATACGATGTATAATCATAGGAATACTATAAGCAAGTACTATTAGCAAGAAATACCAAGAAAATATAAGGGTCGAGCAGAAAATAACATTGGTGAGCTGCTAACAGCAACAAATATCCTGTGAGTGGCTACCTCAAAAGACCAAGCCAATAAGAGATAGGCATAAAACATTTTTTTTATTACTATGAACTTTAGTCAATTCAATGCCGCACTGCTGCCTAGCTCAGCGGGTTTAAATTGCATTTTTTTTTACCTAAAAAAATTTTTGAAAAATCGTTTTTTTTAAATATAACTCGAAAACTATTGATTTAAGGAAAAAAACGTATATAATCAAAATTGATGGTTTAAAAAAACTACGTCAGTTTTTTTTTGAAATTTTTTGTAGCCCTTTTAGTTTTTAAGATATTAACGATTTAAATTTAAAATAAAAACGCTAATATCTCAAAAACTAAAAGAGTTACAAAAAATATAACAAAAAAATATGGCTTTTAGTAAGCTATATAAAAAAGGTTATTTACACATTTTTAATAAAATAAGTAATAAAGGAGATATAAGCAAACAAGTAATTTTGGCCAATATTTTTTTTATTTTTGTGGTACAAGTAAATCAAAATGCTCTATTTAGTGAATGAAACAAACTAATACACATGTGCTTTGAGGCAATGGGAGATAACCTTGTGGCCGAATATTTTATTTATTTATTTATTTTTGGTCCAATAACTGTACCCAACTTTATTTAATTAAAAATAATAATAATTATAAAAGCCTCCTTTATCTGGGTGTTATATACCTGGCAGAACCCTTAACATTTCTCGATCTTCTATGCTACTATGTGTATAGCTCATTGTTTAAATATTTTTAATATCAATTTAAATAATAATATTAATAATTTATAAAAACACTTACTCGTTCAGAATGATCTTGAGAAAATTTTAATCATATTTTTAACATGAATTTTTTTTATAGTTTATTTTTTTTTAGTTGAATTAATGTTTAAACTTTAATTTGATTATATTTTAAAGTATGGGTAAATACCATAATTTAAATAGGAAGAAGTAGATAGCTTAATAGGAGAAATCATTCTGAACAAGTAACTGTCTTTATAAATTATTGATATTAATATTTAAATCGATAATAAAAATATTTAAACGATGAGCTATACACATAGTAGCCTAGGAAAACGGGAAATGTTAAGCTTCCTGTCAGGTATAAAGGAGGCACTTATTGTTATTATTATTATTTTTTTTAATTAAATAAAGTTTAAATTTTATTTCAGTTAAAGTTTAAAGTAAATCGGAATGGGTACAGTTATTGGACCAAAAAAGAATTAAATAACATTTCCGTGCCACCAGGTTATCCCCCATTGCCTCGAGGCACACGTGTATTAGTTTGTTTTATTCAATTAATAGAACATATTCAATTAATTTTTAGATGGATCAGAGCTGGTATACTTAGTTGTACCAAAAAACATTGTTATTAGCGAAATTTTTAATGGCCAAAATTACTTTTTCGCATATATCTCCTTTATTACTTAGTTTGTTTAAAAAGTGAATATTACCTTTTTTATAGAGCTTACTAAAAAGCATATTTTTTGTTTTTTGCATTCTTCTGTATCTCTTTTAGTTTTTAAGATATTTGTATTTATATTTTAAATTTAAATCGTTAACATTTAAAAAACTAAAAGGGCTACAGAAAAAATCATAAAAAAAACTGACGTAGTTTTTATAAAGCATCAATTTTGATTATATCCTTTTTTTTCCTAAAATAAATATTTTAGGAAAGTTGTATTAAAAAAAACCTATTTTTCACAATTTTTTTTAGGTAAAAAAATGCAATTTAAACCCGCTGAGCTGAGGCTGCAGTGCGGCTTTGAATTAACTTTTGTTCATAGTAATACAAAAACATGTTCCATGCGTTTCTTTGATGTACTTGGTTTTTTGCGGTGGCCTCCCGGACTATAATGATTGAGACCATTTAACGCGCGAGCCTAGCAAACGCGTTAAGGGTTGAGTTTATAAATCGGCAATAAAATTGACCCGAGTTAGTTACAATATTTTTTCGGCGATCGTGTTGATATTAATTTTTGGAAATTATTTGAAATTATATTGAAAAAAATCTTGGATGTATTTGTGTTTAGGCAACCAACGCGGTAGAGATTTTAATGGTTGTTGTTCAAGTGACTAACTTATAAATAGACTTTGTTTGTTTTGTGTATATTTAGTTGTCTATACTAGAATTGTTTATTAATAAACAATTATGCATTAATATGGGCTATTTATAAATGATTTTGTATACATTGATATAACTCATAAATAAACCACCGCCTTTCGAAATAAGTGTTGTATTTCAAAAAAACGATTTTTTTTTCGGAGAACATTGAAAAATCTTCGGAGAATTCATAAATAAAGACCCTGGCGCAGGATAGACTCTTAATTTTAATATTTAAAGGTGGCGATGTTAAAGTTTCTATTTCCATTTAAATAACATGGGAAAATGCTTTTTTGTAGTTTGAAATTTTATTACTCAGAAACAAATAACTGTATAGTAACAAGTAAGACAGTTTTTTGTATAAAATTTAACTTTCTACATAAAAGGTTTGAATAAAGATTTACGTAAGTTCAGCCGTTTCGGAGTTATCAAGTCTTAACCACTGAATTGTTTAAAATAATGGTATTATTTACTCATATATGCGATAAAATCGATTTATACTACTAATATATCATATATTATCAACTTTAAAACAAAAAATTATAAATCTGTAACAAAACTTAGATCAAAATATTTATATAATAACGGACCTAACCGTACTATTCATAGTGCAAGATCCAAAAGGCCTTTTGCCCCATTACGGTTTACCTTTTTTGCCCTGCAAGCGTGGATAAGATTTCCATTCCCCATGAATTTTTTATTTTTCATTAACCTTAAAATTTCCTTGATCTGATCGGGTCATTAAAAATTTTAATTCAATTAGGATTAGTTTTTCTTATTTGTGATGTCTTTCGTAAAATCCAAGAAGTTTTAACAAAAAGATAAAGACATGTATTCATGTTTTCTGACTAAGCTTAAGCCAAGTCTTCTCGTAGCCTATGAATAGTTCGTTCAGACCGAGTCTGTTTGGGCATGCCATTATGTTTAATTTTTGCCTAAATATATACAGTTTTATTTGAGGCTATTTTCTTACCTAATTTAATTTTTGGCTTCTTGCCTTTTTTTAAACAATTTTATTTGTTATTCTAGTAAACTCTCGCCAGTTTTAAAATATATTTAACTAATGTACAAAAACAATAAAAGCAATTAAAATCATACTAAATAAAAGAAAATCATATACCGCTAAATTATGCACAATATTAATCAACGTCACTAAATTAATTATGAGTTTAATCACCATCATTTGACGCTCTTTAAATACTTTTAACTTTTATTATTGATGTCTGGCCTATTAAGTAATGATTTATTTTGTTTACTTTGCTGGTATATTTTAGATATATTAAAAACTACTTGGTAAGAGTCTTAATGCTTAAAAATAAACTTCCTACCATGCTTATGTAATTTTCAGTAGCCTTTATAAGGCATATTTAAGTAATTTGCTACCCAAAAATTTATTAAAAAAATGAAACCTATTTATCAGTTTTTTAATCGCCCATAGAATGTCACTTTTAAAGCCGTTTTATTTTAAAAATTGTTGAAGGTAGGTGAACGTGTATTAATATCCAAAAATTAAAAAAAAAATATATATATAATATATATATATATATATATATATATATATATATATATATATATATATATATATATATATATATATATATATATATATATATCTTGATTTATAGTGCAAAATTAAATGCTCAAAAAATGGGGGTCCATTTATAACTATCAACGCTGTGTATAAAAAGTATATTTTTTTAGGTGCCGTTCAGAATACTTATGCTCCTTGCGGCTGGTATGGCAGCCATTTACTTTAGTGAGCACTTGGGTTATGGAGGAGCAGGACCGTTGGGTGCTGTTGTAGCAGCTTTTGTATCATTAATTTTTTGGACAAAGCAGGGATGGAGTATTGAAGAAAATCCAGCTTCTACCGCGTTTGAAATATTTTGGATGATTGTTGAACCAGTAAGTAATGGTTTTTTTAATGGTGCAACTAGGTACGTAATTATTTAATCTTTATTGGAGAAGTCTAAATTCTAGACCACTGCTCTAAATAATATATCTAGGGATTTTACCATCCGTTTTAGGTTTTTCCATCAAAACTTGGGATTTAAATCTCCACTTTCCTTACCATTTGACGTAAATCTCTTACTGTTGATGGTCAATATTCTCACTTTCATCAAATCGATGCTAAGTACTGGCACCAACTCTTATTATTACTTTACATTAACGATCTTTTTCACAATTCATACAATCTGTCGATAATTGAATTAAAATAATTGAAAAATCGTATTCAATTACTTCAATTTAATTACGTTCCGGAAAAGGTAATCGTATTTGGATTATCAATTAATAGGATAAGGTTATCCGTAATTGGTAATTTTTTAGTAATTCGATTACTTAGAAAGTAATTCGATTACTTATAAAGTAATTAAAAACTAAAAATAATTAAAGTACCTAATAAATAATTGAATTACTACGCAAAATTCAATTACCTTTCTTTATGAAAACAATGACGGAATTTTGGCCAGTCAGAAAGAGCATTTTAAAACACGGCGTGGCGGGCCGCTATGAATACGAAATTTTCGATTGATCGCTCCACACGTTTAATTTTTAGTATTTTGTTTTTGGGTGGCTTATTAGCAATTAATGTTGAACTTGCCGAGAACACAGTTTAAATAGTGTGACGTGAGCATATCTTACATATTAGTATAAATATTTTATTTGTTTAGTATATCGTGTTTAATATATGTGGTAATTTAAATAGAGTAATTGCCAAAATATTTTATTACTTTTAGCTTTAAATAATAGTGTAATTACTTTTAACAAACATGCTAGTAATTGATAATTATAATTGAATTGGTTTTTAAAAGTAATTGCGACAGCTCTGATACCATTTATAGTTTTGCTGACGATGTAACTTTGATTTGGAAAATAAGCGCAGAGTAATGCAAATATCTCTTTAACAGAATTTTAGTTTAATAGTGAGGACCAAGTTCTGCAGACCAAACGACTATTTAACCTAGTAGGCAGTACGTTCACGAATGTCCTTTAACGACATAAACAAAATACATTTATAGCTAAAGTAACTTCCAATTAGCTTACATATCTCATTCAAGCCAGAAGGTATTTCCTTCTAATTTGTATACTCTCTATGTATACCAAGACTAACCTTACTTATACACTTTTTACATATCTATTAAATCTCCTACAATACTTTCCGTTTTTGATTTCGTCCATAGAAGAGCCGTTTTTCTTTAAGTGGACTCACTCACAAGAAAGCTGCCGTCTTTTACCCACCTACCAATTGTAGAGAATCTAGTATTCGTGGGCTACACTTTTAAGGGATAGGCAAAATTCCTCCCTAAGCAGCTCACAGTAGGGCAGTAAACTCGCTATGTCAGTCCATCTGGGGGAAAGTCCTGAACTTCCTACTTTGTAGATTCCTTCTTTCCTAGAGTGTTTAAACTGTGAAACCTGCTATGTGCAGAACTATCTTCTTTTTCTTAAAACGTATAAACTGTTATTGATAAACATCCACCGGTTGTTATTACTTAGACTTAGGGTTCTCGTGAAATAATTCTCATTTAAACTACTGCGCCTATCTTATTTTTTATAAAATATACATATGATATTATTTTTGTTCGATTTTCCCAAATTTTCAAGTTTTTTTTTTAAAGATTAATAAAAAACAATCGTATTTTCAAAATAAAAAAAATATAATTTTGCGAGTCATTCGATTTCAGAAATTTTTTTTCCCACTTGTAAAGTAATTGGGTGAAAGCCTGGCTCAAGAAATTACCTGCAAAATATCCATATTTTTTAGGCAATTTCATATTTAATTGGGGTAGCAAACGTGTCAATATAACTGTTTTCTATTTTCTTAAACCAAAAGCAACAAAGAATTTTTTTTTTCTAAATTTTTAAAGGAATATCAGTTTGTTATAGCCAGATTTTTGAGCAGTTCTAACAAAAATTGCCGTTCTATCTGTTAAAGAGTTTTATATTTATATAATATACTAGCATTTCTTTAGGTCTTATTTGGAATAACTGGTGCACAAATGAGATTTGAAGAACTTCACGGAACAGTGGTACTTATTGGTATTGGAATCTTGATTCTTGGAGTAATTATTAGAATCTTAACGACACTTGTAACTGGCATTGGCTGCAATTTAAATTTAAAAGAAAAAATATTTTGTGCCATCGCCTGGATGCCTAAAGCAACAGTACAAGTAAGTCTAAGATATGAAGATATTTTATTAATAAAATACTAGTTTAAGAAGAAGATAGGTTATTTGAAAAAAAAAATGAATTAAAATCACTATCCCAAATTATTTTCCAAAAACATCCTAAAAGCATAAGAGTCATGTGGTTACTATTCATTACGGGGTTGCAAAATCTTCTGGAATAATGAAAACAAAACTTGGCAAAGTTTACCTTTTAAAATGTCAGATATTTATGTATCCTATTTAAAAACTTATACGGTAAACAATATATATATTTTTGTTACCTATAAAATGGCATTATTACATTTTAATCATAGCCGCCGACAGGAGGGGTTAGGGGAGATCCGTCGATCACCACTGGGTTTTTTAAAATTACTTAAAATAAAACAATTCCCGTCTAAATCCTCAAATTTTATTTAGAAATTAAAGTTTTGGTATTTTTACTTGTGTTTTTAGTTCAATTAATTCTGGGCTAGTAAAATAACCTAAACTTTTTGACCCCCTCTACATTTTTTTCTGGCGGCGGACTGATTTTAATGAGTTTATTTTTACTCGTTAATTCCTTAAAAAAAATATTTATTATGCCTAATGCTTAAACAAAAAATAAAATAATATTTTTTAAATTTAGGGTAGTTCAGGTAATTTTTATTTAAATAGAGTTTATCACCCTTTAATGAGAGAGTGTGTAAGATGTTGATTTAGAGTGCTATTTACAAATAAAAGTATTATTATCAGAAAACAAAAGTCCGAAGAAAAGATTTCCTTTTAAGCAAAAATAATTTTATAGAAGAAAATATTTTTTTCCAAATTTCAAATGTTCAGGTTATTTTAGACTTTAAAAAGACAGTTACGAAATGGATCATAAGAGACCTATAATATTTTCATTTTTTTATTGACCTTGTAGCTTTAATGATTGCTACGATGTCAGTGAATGACAAATCTGTGGATACTTCTGCCCTTGCAATGATAATAAATCAATATATTCATACATCATAATTTTTAAACCATTTATTTTCCATCCACATATTATTATACATTCTCTTAAATAGCCATAAAACCCTAAAAACCTTAAATGGCATCATGGACTCTTTGCCTAGCTTGAAAGAGCCTATTGCCAGAAACCGCCAGATAGCACTCATATGGGTTTCTAAATATCAGGGCATAGAAAGAAATAAATAAGTAGATAAACTAGAAAGAGCCAGATCGCTTAAATTTTTTATGGATCTGAACCAGCTCTTAGATTATCAGATCAAGCAGTTTTAACAACAATGGCCAGATGGCCTCAAAACTAACATTAAGATTGTTAGCAAGTATTGTCTTGAATTATCTGCTTGGAGACACTTTTTAAAACCTAACAACTGGGGTGCTTCTTCTAAAGCCTGCTAAAATGAGGCAAGTAGACATATTACTAATATGTAACTTAGGAAAGCACTTGTTAAAAATGAGAGGATCAATTAAACAATATATACAACTGTAAAACACTCATATATATATATATATATATATATATATATATATATATATATATAAATATAATATATATATATATATATATATATATATATATATATATATATATATATATATATATATATATATATATATACATATATATATATATATATATATATATATATATATATATATATATATATATATATATATATATATATATATATATATATATATATATATATATATATATATATATATATATATAAATAATAGGCATACAAAGTGGGGAACCTATCGCTGATGAACATTTTATCTTATAAGAATGCTATTAGAGCTGTTTAAATAAAGCTCGCTTTCCAGCAAGAAAGGGAGAGCACA
This sequence comes from Listronotus oregonensis, assembly GCA_019359885.1. Taxonomy (NCBI): domain Eukaryota; kingdom Metazoa; phylum Arthropoda; class Insecta; order Coleoptera; family Curculionidae; genus Listronotus; species Listronotus oregonensis. The sequence goes on along the minus strand of JAHBCN010001753.1, from coordinate 212,185 downwards.
TAAGTTTATGGGCTCAGTGCAAATCTGGGCACGCGACCAACCCCGCTGAAACCAACCAATCAGCCTGTAAATACTTTCAGCTTTGCACTGGTATTCCAAACAGAAAAAACTTAAATTAGGTACTTAAAAAAAACAAAACATTTATTTTCAATAGAATTACTTTTATCGTTAACTTAATCTTTTATGTTAACTGTATGCACTGTATTTAAGCTGGATTTTGCATGGTTTTGCACAAAAATTAAAAACCAAGTTAAAATGGTACATGGTATTTTACATCTGCTCTTAGTTTTATGATGGCAGTAGCCAATGAGCTAACATCATAGATAGAGAAAGTATTTCATTCATAAACGCAATCGGGAGCTGCGCCCAACATGGTTTTGTTTATTATTGGCGATAGAATGGTACAAGCATAGTTTGAACTTACTTGTGAAATGATAATCCAGGAATCATATTCGTCACTTTACACACTTGGCACTGTCTTACCATTTTAATTTATTAAAAGTACTTACATAAAACTGAAATTGATACAATTGTCACAAAAATTACCCAAACAACAAAAAACATTTAAACTAAAACGCCATATTGAATGTGTCATCTGTCGAGCGAAGCTGAAGGTGGCGGAAGTACGCTTCTACGAAAAATCCGCTGTTGTCACGTTGTCGCGCCTTTATTACTAGCTGTTCAAAAAGAAAATAGTATTTTGACATCATTCTGTGTTATACTTTATAGTAATAAATATAACAAATATTATTCATAGTTTAAAATACAATAGTAGAGCTTATTCTGATGTAATTTTAGGAATAAATAAGGTAAAATTTAATCATAATATACTCTCAAGTAAATGAAACAGAAAGATACTTGGCAGGCACGCTTTACGACAAAAAAGTATCTGTAGTAACCATTTTCCCGGGTTTTGGTGGATTTTATTGTTTCGAGTACAGAGGTTCATTCATCGCTAGGCATAACCTTAGAATGTGCGTTTATGATGCCACGCTTATGCCAAATCGATGCTTTCTCCAGTTAAACTAACAGCTCATTGGCAGTAGCTGTCTGAGAAGCGTGTCAAAGTCGTTAATAATATTTAGTTTTTTTTTCTGACAAACGACGGCGACGCATGTTTGGCGTGATATTTTTACTAAAGAAAATGACCGAGTTCTTAAATTTAAAGTTTCATTTAATATTATCTGTGCAAAATGTATCAATTATACCATGACAAAATAGAATCATATGATATTGTCACAAAAGTCGGTCATTATAGTGACCATATAATTAATATCAACATCGATTTAAAGGTTAGCAAAGAAGTAGAAACAAGTATCGGGTCAAGTTTTTAATATTCCAAAAAATATTGTTTTTTAATGTGGTGTACCTATATCCAATCTTTAAAAACCAATATTTCTAAACAAAACATATTTATAAAAAAAATTGCTTAATACTTTGTTACTTTTTTTTTACAGGCTGCTCTTGCTCCAATAGTCTTAGCTCATGTAAAAGACACGGAATCCCAAGAATATGGTTATGCAAAGAAGATAATAACCCTTTGCATACTTTCAATTATGATTACTACTACTATAGGCGCTGCACTGGTTTCTTTACTGGGTAGTAAACTATTAAGAAAGACCAAATTCGCTGTGGAACCAGAACAGTGGCGAAGGACGCACAGGCCATCTGTAAGAGATATAAGTATTATTGAGGAGGATGAAGAAGAAGATGATGATGATTCAGAGGCACAAGATGAAAAAAATAGTAATGGTGTAAATAAAGAAGACACACAATCAGATAAAACTGATAATTTTGGAAGTACTGACATAATACAAATGGATAGTGCATTAAATAGTGACAAATGTGATTTACAAGCTATTAGTGAAACCAAAGATGTAGCTAGTAAAGAATTAACTAATAATATTGAAAAAAATGATACTCATGAGTTAGAAAATAGTGAAAATGAACAAACACTAGAAAATAATATTGAAAATATAGGTAACACAGACACGGATAAATATAAACAAATAGACAAGGATAAGGAAAATAAAAATTCTTCATGTTTAAAAGTGGATACCCCAGCAAATGATATACCTATTAATACGAATAACGAGAATAAGAAAAGCTGAAGGCTAGTGAAGAAAAAATTTAAAAAGAAATATTTTTATGTTAATTATTTTTTGTTTTTGTTAAAGTACAATAAATATATTTTAAGTAAGATTTTTTCTTTATTCGGATAAATGCTAGGTAGCATTTGTAGTGACTATAATTGCAAACATTGTTCACGTAGGCTGCTAGACGAAACGTTCTCGGGTAGAAAATGCTATTTTACATGTTTTACTAGGAGAGTTACAGGGTTAAATAAGCAAATAAAAATAAAATTACCAATTTCTGTTTTTTTTTTGGTCTTAGAAAATTTTAAAATTTCTTGTTGTTATATCAAGTTATAATCAATATAATTAAATTATAAATTTTAAAAACCAGTATAAAGAGACCGTACTAAATCAGTAAAAATATGATTATTTTAAAAGCTAGGTTAATATTTTTGACCATTTCTAAGCATTTAGACTAAACATTAAGCATTTGTATAACATTTTATTTTTAGTCACAACTTACAGTGAATGGGCTCGAATTTGAGAAACCTTGTTTACATCTTAAGCTTCTTCTTAATTGTTAGTAATGATTATGCAGTAGTGTTACCCATATTGTAAATATAATATAACAAGGAATAGTTTATAGATATGTAAGAATTTTTGTTTATTTATTAAATCTTTAGTATAAATAATTTTACTTTGATTTTTTCAAGTTTTAAAGCCCATTTCGAAGAGTTTCGAAATTCTGCGAAATGACTGAATTTTCACATCCTGCATTATATAAACTGTTATCTTAAACATAATACTTAAGGTCTGTTTTGGTAGCCATTTAGTATATTTCTGTTTACTCGTAGAACCATCTTGAACCGTTCTTGGACTGTCAACAACAATTCTACAAAAAAAACTGCAATGTAAAAGGGACAATTAAGGTATCGTTCCGGCTGTTCTAGAGCACAAAAGCAATATACTAATTGTTGAGAAAAATAAAATACATCAGTCAAATGGGATAAGTCAAAAATGTTTTATATAAGACATTTTTAAAAAATTAGATACGTTTCAAGTGATAAACAAGTTATAAATATATAGTACAAGAAATGAAGCTCAAAAATGGCAAAACATCGTAATTTTTTCGTCCTGCATCGATTTGCATAAACATTTGGAATTAGGCTCATCTTACCCATCTTACCCTCTACTTTAAATATATACAAACATTTATTTACACAAAAATACACTACATACATACATGGACAAAAATAAAATAAGATAAAAACAAGTTTTTTAAATGTCTTCTTGTCGTGGACGTCATACCCATCTTCTACTACTGGTGTACTATTACTACAATTTTCACCAGAACACCCAGAACAAGTCTAATTGCAATATAATTCGACTTTTCTGCAGCCACATGAAACGCCGCAAAAAATTTATTGTTTTTTTTAAACAAAGCTCCTTTTCTTTTAATGATAGGAAGTTTTCTACAAATGATTTCGTGTGTTTTTTTCAAGAGATACAAGGCTATGTAAACTAAATCCCTTTAAATCCCTTAGTTTTGAAATAAAGTGAGTTTAAAGGACTCCAATAAGGTGGTGCTCGCTCGTAAACAGAGGCTTTATCTCGCCAAATATTTATTTTACACACAATCTATGCAAATAAAAATCTCCGTTATCAAAAGAGCTACAATTCGGTACTTCAGCATTATTTTCGTATCTCCAGCATTTTTGGAGTTATTTTAAAGAAAAGTAAAAATGTAATAAAAAATTTTCACCCCCAGGATGGGGTGGCAACGAGGTGTCACGTCAATACGTCGCGGCAAATTCGACGCGGTCAATTGGACGTACGACAATTTTTCGCATGCGACAATCCGTCGCATCGCAATTTGACGCAGCAGAATTCGACGCTGACTATGAGAAATATCGTTGTGATATTCAGAAATATCGTTGTAAAATTTGTGCCCCAAGATCGGAAACACCCTGTATAGTATTCCGCAATATCTATCAACGGCTAAATAATATACAGAAAGTTCCATTTCAAAAAACAAACGATATTACGAAAAGATAAGGATACCTAAAAAAGATTAGTGCAATTACAATATTTATAGAAAATATCAAATTAATAACTTCTATGTAGGAATAATTTAGACAAATTCAAAAGCCCTAAGTTCTAGTCGGTCATAGTTAGTTCTGGTAAGCAAAGCAAAGCGGGTTTTTTAATTTCCCCAATTATATATCAGACGTAAAAATGCAGAGACGTATTAGAAAAGACCCATTATTTGCTATTTTTACATTAAATGCATTATTTAGAAAAAGCCTACTTTTTAAATAACGCGCCGAGTCTCTGCGACCAATCGTGTCTGCGTTGAATTCTAAATGCGTCGTATTTGGCCGCGTCGAATTGTCGCTGCGACGAATTGCCGTCGCGCCATATTTGCCGCGTCGATTTGTCGCGCGACCGATTGTCCACGTCGAATTGTCGTAGATCCTGGCAACGACCCCCTGGATAAAAGCTTTCCTCGGCATGATATAGAATTTGATCCTTGGGTTATTCTCTACCTTCTATAAAAATTTCAGGTAAATCAATTTAGGACGAAAAAATTGCAAGCCAAAATGCTTCATTTCCTGTACTAATGGTACTTACTTGTAATGATGCGGTAATCACCAGTATCACATCACTTTGCCAAAAATCTAAAACTTCATAAAAATACAATGTTTTTCTTCACAAATAAATATGACATTTTTATCACGACATAAAACTTAATTTCATAATTTTTACATTTACTCGAGAATACCTAAATGCATAATATATTATTTGAACATAAAGAGCAATCATCCTCCACAATAAATAGTGGTTTTTGCCTCTTTAAGAAAAAAAATCAGAGTTACTATCACGTATTAAGTAGGTTAAACTCTAAATGCGCGTTTCTATAAAATAGGTGTAATTTTACTCGAGATAACAGGATAAAGGTACCAAAGATAGGTTTTTATAAAATAAAGAATGGATGTAGATTCACCAAATGTTTTGAGTAAATAATTAAATTTTGGTATATTTGAAACAACTAACCACAACTAACCAGCCCAGAATTTTGGGCTTATTAAAATAATTTGACCCGTTTTTAGTATCTATTTAAAATACCGCAATATAATATATTATAAATTAAACGAAAATTTAATTTTTTATACTTAATTCAACAACAAAATGCTTAAACATGTATAGTTTGATTATTTCTTAGGTATAGGTTATTTTTATATATATATATATATATATATATATATATATATATATATATATATATATATATATATATATATATATATATATATATATATATATATATATATATATATATATATATATATATATATATATATATATATATATATAAAAATTTTTTTTATATATATATATATATATATATATATATATATATATATATATATATATATATATATATATATATTAAAATGACGAACGTTTTATTCAGCAGAAATCAGAGGTGCAAAAGCAGCATTGTAAATAAAACATTTCTTTACAATACTTGATGTTTAAACTAAATTAAAAAAAATATATTTTTATGTAGGTATTTATGTATTTGTGAATTACCCTTACATATAACGGTGACAATGTATTAGAAACACGAATAACGCTTTACTGTTTATATGCGCTGTGACGTCAGACAGCAGTGACCTTTGAAAAGCTTGTTTTGGCACCAATTCTTTGCTTTTAAATTTTAAAGGGCAGCTTGAAATATGTTTTTTATTTTTCTTTTAAGTTACTATACGATTTATATGCATATATGCTTTCTTTTTATAGGTTTTCCAAGAAACGTGAATATACCCAATTAGGTAAATTATGTTATTCTAAAAATATATCTCTTTTTTCGTTAGTAAGTTCAGTAAATAGCTGATAATAAGCAGTAATATATTATTAATAATCGTTTAAATGACTAAATAAATCATCTATCGGTTCTCCACAGAAAAAAATTCAATTATATTCAACTCAACCTTAAAATATTTTATCAAATAATTAATTTTTGGTAACAAATAACAATAATTACCAATTAAATCCAGATTTTTTTTTCTTAAAAATGTTACATTTGCATATATTTTTTTTTATTGCAAGAAGGATATTGTTTCCTGTATTAACTACTTGCAATTAAAAAAAAATCATACAAATGTAATATTTCGCCATACATTTGTTTACGTACTATATTTGATAAAAAAAGAGTTTTTATCTGGTTGGCAGAGCTGTCAAATTTGACAACATATACCATTTTACATTATTGACTTGATTGAACTTACGGATTTGCTCTTATGCTTTAAAAAAAACTATTAAAATGCTTGATAAGTAAGGCTGCTGTAACTAAAGAAATATCTATATTGTAACAATCCTAGTGAAAGAACCATTGTGTCTGTTTAACAACTTCAAAAATATAGACATTTTTGTCGTATAGGGACTTTATTGATAGTGTAAAACAATAGCAACCTCGTGTGGACATGGACGCAATAAGATGGATTTAAATGCGGTTTTTTGCATTCGATTCGTATGAACGCCTACAAACTTTGTGAACAAATTTAAATAATGGGAAATGAAAAACTGCATTTGTGAATTAAAAAAATGCATTTTCAAAATGCACTTTAAAGTTAACAATTATAAAAAAAAATTGAATTAGGTAAATAATGATGGAAATGAGCCCAAATTTGTTACACGGGGGTTTCCGAGGTCGCTGATCACAAATATGACATTGGCAAGGGTCTACGGAGTACCTGGTGTGCGCTAAGGATTGTCTAAACTTTGTCTTCTGAAGTTTTACGGCAATTCCTCCCAATATCATTACAATTTAGTTACTCGGGGGTTTCCGAGGTCGCTAAACACGAATACGACATTAACAATGGCCTGAGGAGTACCTGGTGCGCGCTAAGGATGGTGCAAACGTCGTCTTCTGGAGTTTTATTACAAATATTTCTCATATCAGCCCAATTTCTTTACTCGGAGTGTTTTCGTGGTCGCTGAACACGGATATGACATTGACAAGGGCCTGCGGAGTACCTGGTGCGCGCTAAGAATGGTATAAATGTCGTCTTCTGAAGTTTTACGACAGTTCCTTCCAATATTAGCTCAATTTTGTTACTCGGGGCGTTTTTAAAGTCGCTGAACATAAATAGGATATTCACAAGGGCCTGCGGAGTACCTGGTGCGCTTTAAGGATGGTGTAAACGTCGTCTTCTGAAGTTATACAACATATCCTGCTAATATCAGTCCAATTTCTTTACCCTGGGGCGGTTTTTGTGGTGGCTGCATACGAATATGACATTGTGCGCCTAATCTCATGTGGATGCAGAAAACATGGGTTGATCTGCAATTTAGCTTGCGAAAATTAAGCTGGTACAGACTGCACAAACATTGACCTTTACAGTAGAAAAGAAATATTTTATTTTGAAATAGAAGTGCAGAAAAAAAAAAAGAAATAGAAGAAAGCAGTAACAATGCTGAATAAAACTATATTTTATTATGTATTAAACTTTCAAAAAATTATAGTTTTTATTCTAAAATATTATCAAAGAACAATTTCATAAAAAAATACCATAAGCAGAAATTATAATTTTTAATTTTTAACAAATAACCACAAAATTCCAGAAGACGACATTAACACCAACCTATTTGGACACCGGGTACCTCAAAGACCATGATCTGGTACCGGGTACTAGAATACGACGTTTACACGACCCTTGGCGCGCCCCGGCTACTCCTCAGGCCCTTGTCAATGACATATTTGTGTTCAGCGACCACAAAAAACCCCCCAGGTAACAAAATTGGGCTAATATTAGGAGCAAATGTCGTAAAATTCCAGAAGACCACGTTTACATCATTCTTAGCGCTCACAAGGTACTCCGCAGGTCCTTGTTAATGCCATATTCGTATTTAGCGACCAGGAAAACACCCGAGTAAAAAAATTGGGCTGAGATTAGGAGAATTTGTCGTAAAACTCCAGGAAGACGACGTTTACACCATCCTTAGCGCGCACCAGGTACTCCGTAGACCCTTGCCAATGTCATATTCGTGTTCAGCGACCAGAAAAACACCTCGAGTAACAGATTCGGGCTCATTTCGGTCATTATTTACCTAGTTACAAATTTTTTATAATTTTAAACTTTAAAATGCATTTAAAAACTGCATTTTTTTATTGCACAATTGCAGTTTTTCATTTCCCATTAATTACATTTGTTCACAAAGATTGTAGACGTTCATACGAAACGAATTCAAAAAACCGCATTCAAATCCATCTTACTGCACAAAAAATCCCTCATGCTTTACTTCGTTTACTCGACTATTAATCGATATATTGATCTTAGCAATGATATTTAAAAAAAAAGTGCAATGTATTAGGTGCAAGTGTAAAAAAGGTATTTTTACTTTTTCAGTAGATATTTACAGTAAATAAATTAGTGATGGGCATAATCGCATTACGTTAAGAATCGAAATATTGCATTATGAATTATTATAATAATCGAATTATCATAATTCAAATTATATGATTATTTAATTTTTTTAAACATTTTGTTAAATTCCCAATTCCTAAATGACTATGTAAACGTGAAAAAAAAAGAGTAATAAGATAATGCTAATGCTGAGTCTACAGTTCACACAACAAGTATCCCGATTAACATGATTATTTATTATTTTAGCATTTAGTGACATGAATGATCTTATGATCTTTTCTCCTTTCTTTTTGAAAAGCCTCGCCATTGTCGCGATGCGTCATCGATTCAGAGTTAAAGAAAATGGCGCCGGGTGATGACGATTTATCAGACGCGGACGCTAAGAAGTGCAAATATTGTAGATCGAATGTCGAGAAAATTATTATAAAGTGTAACACGTGTAAAGGGGTGTATCACCAATCCTGTGCGTTAAGAATTACGGGGCTGGTAGTCCTCAGTGGTAGTAAAAGTCTTGTTTTATGTGCGACCTGTGCCAAGGTCACGCGAGAAGCAGAAACTCAAAAAGCAGTGAATGATGCTGTTAAGACCAAAGAAGCAGAAATTAATCTACTAAAGCACAAAATAGTGTCTCTGGACTTGATGGCTTAAGTGAAATTCAGATCCAGACGGAATGGCAGAGAAAGATTGATATTTTGGAGGAAAATTTAGCAAATTTTATGGGTCAGCAGAATGGCGCCAAAAACACTGAGGTTATGTTGGAAAAAGAAGTAGAGTGTTTACAGCGAGAAATTACCATGACTAACAAGCTTTTAGCGGCTCTGGAATACACGGTGGGCTTGCAAAAAACAAAAATATCGGATTATGAGGGAAAATTGGCTGAAAACGTGAAAATACAAAAGGTAAACAATGATGTTGTTCCATCCCTTTCCCCACCAATCCGCGCTCCCATAATTCCTCCAGGGAGTCCGTTGCCAAATTTCACGAGCGGAGGAGGACCAAGGAAGGAAGAACAGCAATGCAACGTGGCTAATGCGCAGAATAGGCCGCGACCAACTAAAATTAATGATACACACAATCTGGCAACTACGGATATGGCCAGTAGTTCAAATGAGCAGTCTGTCAACTGTGACGCAAACGCAAAGAAAGAAATCAATAAACAAGGAAGCCAAAACAAAAGTTACGCAAGAAAATGTCAAAATCCATCCCAACAAATAAGTTCAAAAGCTGTGAGTGCCGCAATTCTTACAGCGCAATCACAAAATATATTGCAAAAAGTACAAAATCTGAATGCAGACAGCAGCGAAGAAGAGCAGTGGATAAATGTCCAAAGAAAAAAACGCAGGATGTGTATGGTGGGAGACAACCAGGGCGAAATTCAGGGGGTGCCGAAAGTTGTATCTCTGCATGTTACGAGACTAGACCCGAAAACAAAACCCGAGGATTTGAAGAATATGTTGGTAAAACATTTCCCAGAAGTAATCTGTGAAGAACATAGGTCCAAATATCCGGACTTGTATAAATCGATGAAAGTTACCATTAAACAAAGCAATTTTCGCAATGCTTGGAAAAGAGAGATTTGGCCTAGCGGGGCCCTTGTGTCTCGGTTTTTTGCGAGAAAGAGGACACTGTCACAGACATCGAGGACAGGTCCTTTAGCACAAAGTTAAATAAACCAAATGTCACGCATCCTGTAGGAGGATCTCAGCAAGTCTATTATCAGAATGTTCGTGGTCTAAGAACAAAGACGGAAGGGTTTTTTACCAATTTATTAACAGAAGAATATGACATTGTTGCTCTGACAGAAACATGGCTCTGTGACAGCATATTTTCATCGGAATTGTTTGATGACAGATACACCGTGATAAGGAGAGATAGAAATACAACGGCCACTAGAGGAGGTGGAGTGTTGGCTGCTTTTAACAAAAAGATTCCTTATGAAATAATTGAGTCAAATTGTGAGGTAGAGTGCATATTTGTTAAACTAAAATTTAAAAAAATGTTTGTCCTTCTATCTGTAGTGTATTTTCAACCAAATTCTAGTCTAGAAAGTTACATTAATTATTTTAATCAATTTGAAAGTCTTTTAATTCAGGAAAGCGCTAAAGTTTTAATTTTAGGAGATTTTAATTTGCCTTCATTTAATATCTGTGATAATAATAAGAATAATGTATTATTAGAGTTCCTTAATTTAAATAATTTAAAGCAAATGAACACGATAAGAAATTTTAGGGATAGATGTCTGGACCTGGTTGTAACGAACATGGAGGTACCTCAAATCAATAAACCTATCAACCCGCTTGTTGCGGAGGATCCTTATCATCCAGCACTAGTATTTCAACTAGGTTTGAAAGATAAGTACGAACCCAGTATATCTAAACAACTAAAATATAATTATTCAAAAGGTAATTACTCACTTCTATATAACTTATTCAGAAATTTTGATTGGTCGGAAATATTTAAAATGGCAGATGTGGCTAGCAGTCTACAATTCTTCTATGATCACATGTACCGGTTATTGGACATGGCAATTCCCAAACATCATGTCAAAAATACAAATTGTAAGCCTAGATTTCCTCTATGGTACTCTACTAATTTAGTGCGTAAAATAAAGGAAAAAAACAAAATACACAGGTTAATCTCAAAAAAACATGCCAATCCACAAATGCATAGTTACTTTAACGAGTTAAGAAAAATTATCAAGTTACAAACAAATGCTGAATATAAATTGCATAAAAAAAACCTCGAAAACAATATAAATCATGACCCAAAATCATTTTGGCAATTTATACGTGATAAAACTGAAAAAAGTGGAGTACCAAGGGAAATGAAATGTGGCAAAAATTCATACAGTAATTCTGGAGATATTGCAAATGCTTTTTCCGACCACTTTCAGTCAGTATATGAACAATCTACAAATGAAAACACATGCAACTTAAACTTTGGCAGCAGTACTTTTAATTTTTCTATGATAACGGAAAAGAATATTATGAGTAGTATTAAAAAACTTAAACCTAAAAAATCTACGGGGCCTGACAATATACCTGCATATGTATATAAGGGATTGTCAGAATACATAGCATCACCCTTAAAACATATTTTCAATTTAGCCATCAAAAATAAGCAATTTCCAGAAGCCCTAAAAACGGCGCAAATAACACCAGTTTATAAGAGCGGAAATAAAAATGAAATAAAGAATTACAGACCCATTAGTTTGATTAATGTTTTATCGAAAATTTATGAGACAATACTTTGTGAAGACTTAACTGCCTTTTTGAAACCAAAATTGTCTATTTTCCAGCATGGTTTTCTGGAGGATAGATCCACGGTTACAAATCTGACAATCTTGTCACAACTGGCAGCCGAAGCTATACAAAACAAGGGTCAATTGGATGTCATATACACCGACTGTGAAAAGGCATTTGACAAGGTCAACCACGGCATATTGTTGGGAGGCTGGTGGAGCTTGGAATCTCTGAGGATGCATATCATTTTATAAAATCATATCTTACAGGTAGAAGGCAGTGGGTGAGGGTTGGTGGAAGCTTGTCGAGGAGCTTTCCTCAGGCATTCAGCAGGGAAGTAATTTGGGACCTTTGCTCTTCTTGTGCTTTATCAACTCTTTACCAGATTGCCTAATTCATTCCATAGGACTTCTTTTCGCGGATGATTTTAAGCTCTGCAGGATCGTAAAAACTCAGAAGGATTGTGAAAAGTTACAAAGATATAGATAATGTGAGTAAATGGTGTAAAGAAAACAAAATGTTCTTAAATATACAAAAATGTTCAGTTGTAAAATTACAAGAAGAACAAACCCTATTTTGGTACGTATAGAATTGGGAATTTGATTTAAAATGTAAAAGGAGGTTAAAGATTTGGGAGTACTATTTCAGTCTAATCTGAAGTTCAGTAACCACTATGCCTTTATAAAAAATAAAGCTGTAAAGGCACTGGGATTTATAATTAAGAATAGTAAAAATTTTAAGATCTACAATAATTAAATTATATAATAGCTTAGTAAGGCCACATCTTGAATATGCATCACAAATATGGATGCCTATGGAACCACACATGATGATCTTATAGAAAAGGTACAAAAAAGGTTTTTGAGGTATCTCTATGTTGTTAAATATAATAATTATCCATTTAAATTTCGTATAAAAGTATGCTAAGTAGTTTTAAGGTTACATCGTTGTCCCAAAAAAGAAAAAAAACAAGCTGTGATATTTTTATATTATGTAATACATAACTTAAAGTACAAAGATTGTAATTTTATCAATTATGTTAACTAAATGTACCAAAGGTAAACTTAAGAATGTCATTAAACCGTAAAATATTTAGCGTAGACCCATTTAGCTTATCTCCTTTTAACCGTATGATGGCTGTGACAAATGGCTGCTCAAGGAGGTCCAGATAGATTTCTTTAACGATAGTCTAAAAAAATTAAAATCTGTACTTTAGTAAAATTATATTTTATTATATGTTATGGTTGTTCCGTCCTTGTTTTTTAGTATGTTTTTTTTTTTTTAGATGTAAGATTACTTTTTTTTTTTTTAATTTTAGGGTCTTTACATGTAATTACCTTACCTTTTTTGGTGTTTGTAAAGAATACAATAAATAAATAAAAAAATAAATAAATAAATAGATTCTGAGAAATCAGGTTATTTTTCGTAATTCAAATTAATTCTAAATTATTGAATGATAGCGATTATTTCAGTAATCGAATTATCAATTATTTTAAATTTGAATTATCCTATCACTAAAATAAATTGTAGCAAAACTTCGTACTGAAACTACCAAACGTCGGCGTCGTCGTTAATCGCAACTAACAGGTATCCACAGTCCAAGTAAATAAACGTCTATTAATAAATATTTTAGCAAGGCAATTGTTTTTAAACAACTTCGGCTAGTCCAGCTGTAATCGTGTCGCAGTACGCAACATATTGATAATTTTAGAAATAAAAATATGGAATTCGGTTGTAAAATCGCCTATTTTGTTGGATTTTTGGTTTTGTGTTTACTAACTAGACCAAGTAAGTCGGAACGATACTATGTTTTTTTTTATTTTAAGGTATACCGTGAGCATATAATGATTAGCATATTAATTTAGGTACAAAATATGTTTATTTTATGTAGGTCTTTCTACAAAGACATCAGGTTCGTTCCAACGTCGCAAAAAACCGGTTATTGTACCCTTTAATAAACGGTTTTTTGCGGGGTTAAAACAAACCCGTTATGTACAGAATGGCTCATATAGAGCATATTTTGTCGTGGTTTTACCACTATTGCAAAGGTAATTAAGTTATTCAGCCATTTAGATATCAGATACCATTTTTTGGGTATATTTTGATTTTCCTAAAAGTTAAGTCAATACCTCTTTTTGCCTCGAGCACCCAACTTTAACAATCAAACAAAAATTGTTTAACGTTACATAATTAAATAAAATGATATTAAAAATGCATTTTTTTGTGTTGTATTTATTAATTGCTTAAACTTATTAAACCATAAGTTATTATCCAAAAACTAAAATGATATGTCATATAGTAACAAAACCGCAATACACTCAGGACATAGCCCCGCAGAAAGCCACAGGGTCAATACGACACAATACGGCTTTTAACCCACATAACGTAGGTAGAACAGCTCTGATCTGAATGTTCAGAGGGTGGTAATATACCACTGCACCTAGACCTCAGTAGATCCTTTGTGCTTCCTCTTGTGGGCGGGATATTTACTTTGTCGTCCAACCTATTGATTTAAAATAGTTGACGACGTCTTTATGTGGAATCTCCCTAATTTCGGCCAGTAAGGGCCAGTTCGTGCTCAGCATGGAGTTCAGTTCAAATGTGAGGGCGGGACAATCGCAAAGAATGTGTTCCACTGTCTCATTTTCTTGTTCACAGCCTCTACATAATTCTGTGTCCGTTAGACTTATTTTAAATGGGTGTCCTTGTAGCCCGCAGTGGCCAGTTAGAACGCCCGTTAGTGTTCGGAGGTTCCTTCTGGACATCTTAAGGTTTTTTTTCGGTATTGACTTGTCTGGATAGCTCAGCATTAGTTTTGCCAAGTTGCAGTTTCTTAGTATCATCGCATTTTTTTTTAAACAGTCGATGGAATGTCTTTGATCGCTGTTGTTGTCAATTCAGTGGTGGGGACGGGACCAACTAGATTCCGTCCGATAGCCGCCCTTGCCAGCGAGTCAGCAGTATTATTACCTTTAGATATGTCATGTCCCTTAATCCAGGTTAGATTGACCATATTATTTAGAGAGATGTTAGTCAGGGCTTGATAACATTTTAGTACAAGTCCCGATGTAATGCGTGATCTATTCAGGGCTAGTAATGCTTGGCTACTGTCTGTATGGATACAGATCTTATGGTTGGCGATGTTGCGGCAGTTCGGATTGAAGCACGCTGGGTTCGGCGCCCATTGTCCATCCGATTTTCAGGTTTATGGTTGGTGAGTATATGCCACAGCCTGTGCCCACCTTGGAGGTAGAACAGCTACATGATAAAAAATATTTGATTTTAATTTTCAGTTAAAGCTATTTTAAAATCGTTTTAAATATTTTTTTATTTAATTTTTATTAAAGAAAAACATAGATATTAAAAAAATAATAATAATGAAAATATCTTGATTTTTGGTTTATAATAATATCTTTTTTAGGTTATTCTTTGGAATGCTACACATGTAATGTTTCCTCATCACAACTAAATGATGAAGCCTGTAAGGGATCCGACTTTTTAAAACAGTGTACAGGAAATAGTGTTTGTTTAGCCGCATCATATGAAGGTAATAAACAATAGATAAAAGGAGAAGGGGAGCAAAATCCAAAGTGTTTTTATATACGGATTAGCTCCGCTTGCTATCCGATATGTAATATTGGAATTTAGATGCAGTAGCCTCTGTCAGCGATGCATTGTAAAAATGTGTAGTAAGCCCTTCGTGAAGTTAATATCGTTTTGGCGATACCGTTTTATATTTGATTTGTTATAAAATTTCGTTAAGTAATTTTGTAAATAGCTGTCATTAAGCATAACAAAACCCGAAAAGGTGAAAAATTTATAAATGGAATCGTTTATTAATGAATATTAATGATGTATATTCCTTTGCCATACCTCGAATGTCTTATTTGTTAAGATGTTCACCTTGTTGGAAATCTCCAGAATTACTTTGTAATTTTGATAACGTATTACAAAGTTTAGTTCAAGACATAACAAATTGTGATATTAAATTAAATTCTTGGTTACAAAGCACTCTTCCAGTAAAATTTGGAGGTCTTGGAATAAGAGATACATCCACCCTGTCTATTTCTGCCTTTTAGGTTCAATCAATGACGTGTCAGGTTTACTTTCCAAAATTTTACCTTCCTATATTCTTGCGACGTAGATAATGATTTCACAATTGTTTTGTAAGATGGTTATCTGTTTGCAATCTTCAAAATCAACCACAAGAATTACCAAAAAACAGAAAGATTTTTGACTTTTTAATTTGCCGCTCGTCACAAATATATTACAAACATGTGCCAGACAAGTGAAGATAAGGCACGTCTACTTGCTCTTCAGGCCCCTGAAAGTAATGCTTGGATTAACGCACTTCCATCTTCGTCCTTGGGAAATTTGTTAGACAACAAAACATTCCATATTTCCATCGCTCTCAGACTTGGTCTGCCTGTGTGGAGAGCACACCTGCGTTTGCGGCGAAAATGCTGATATTTATGGCCTACATGGGATAAGCTGCAAAAAAGCGCAGGGCGTTCTTCTAGACACAGTCAGATAAATGACATTATCACGAGAGCTCTGATTTTAGCTGAAAATCCTTTTGTATTAGAGCCTTTTGGAGTTTACAGAAGCGATGGAAAACGTGTGAATGGAATGACCTTAATTCCCTGGAAATATGGAAAACAATTACTTTGGGACGCTACTTGCAGCTATACACTTGCAAAATCCTATCTGGACAAAACTTCTAATTTTGTAGGTGCGGCTGCTCGTATTGCCGAGAATAAAAACATCTGAAATATAAAGAGCTCGAAGAACGCTTTATCTTCATTCCTTTTGCTGTTGAAACTTTTGGTCCTTTGGGTGATGAGGCTAAGGGTTTTATTAATGAAATTTGCAAAAAAATACAATGCAAAAAATCTCGAAGTTTCATCATCCAAAGAATTGGTTTAGCTGTGCAACGGGGTAATGCAGCATCGGTCCTAGGAACAATCCAGGAAGACCTAGGACTTGATGAAGTTTATAATGTTTAAATATAGATTAAGTTATTTATTTAATTTTAGAATATTGTTATTTGGTATTTATAAGATTATATATCTTATTTATTTACATGTAATAACGAATAAGATTTAATATGTTAATATAATTTAGAAAGGAAAAAAAAATGATGTATACAAAATCCTTCAGTAATAGCCTTCATTATTGCATGATTTTCTATTGATAACCGATTATGCTATGGGCTTCTAGATATACAAAAAACAAACATTTAGTCAATTTATAAACTTGTCATAAAAAAAAACCATTAAATAGTTCAGTAACTGAAGACCTGAAAGTACCCAAAGTTGTAAATAAATCTGTACAGTTTTTATTTGTGGCGCGATTCTTAGGTCTTCGCGGATGCTTTCGAGCGATAAAAAGTTTATTACGATTCCGACGTGTGAACCCGCTGAAAATGGTCCCAAAAATGAATTTTCCGCGAAATCTGCCAAAATATACGAATTAGACAATTTTTGTTTAAACAAAAAATGAAGATCACCTCAAAATCTATAAAAATGGTCCCTACCATTTTTTTCGCAACACCAATATTTTTCGCAAAAACGGCCGTCGAAAAATCCGTAACATTCCACACTGGATAGATGTGGTTAGTTGTGAGTCCACGGGTCACTGATGTGATAAATTTCCCTGATTTTGGAAAAGTTATTGGACTTTATTAAAAAGAAAAAAGTTCATTTAAAAACTAGACAATCTAAGCTTTCAAATGATGTGCATTGAAAAGTATTGCAATAGAGGAAGACTTTTTGATTCGCGTTTATTCTACAGATTTTCTAGAACTCCGGAAACGGCTAAAAAATGCAGATGAGCAAAACAGTTTTTTATCAAAACACAAGAAAGATAGTGAAGGAAATTTTCTGGGATCATTGAAAACTTGCTAAGGTCTTATAAAAAAAAATATTATTAGCAAACCATTTTTTAAAAAAATATCAATAATTAATGAGATGCTCTCAAAATGCTGAAAAAAAATTGACCGCTTTTTTTTAATATTCTAGAAAAATTAGACTGGACCCAAACTCATATGCAATGATAGGTATGGGTTTTTCCATTTCGATAAACTTTGAATGATTAAAAAATGTACATTATTGCCCGAGTAATAGAACAATTCGTCCGCCCGCTTATAAGTGAATCCTTAAAGATAGCGGCATTCTAGCGGTAGAGCGGCAGCTAAAATGAGGGAACTTTTGGGTCCCGTTATCTCGAAAACTATCGATTTTTCGAAAAAAATTATAAGGACCATGTTTGTAGATTACAAAGCGATCTTTATCTTTTGTTCAAACAAAAATCCTTCAATTTGTTTTATTTGGGTTACTCGCCTTTCTACTTTTTGAAAAATGGGTTCCTCTTGGTCCGAGCCTGACCCTGTCCAGCACTATTGACCCCTATGAACTTGCAGATCGCCTGCAACAAAAAAGAAGAAAACCCCCACAAAACCCAAAAAATCACAAATATTAGTCTACGTTTTGGTGGCAAGTCAACCACCGTTGTCAAGACAAAAACTAAAACAAAAAATTAAACTAAATTTTAAGAAATGTTTTGTTCTAAAAACTTAGGAAATTCTGATAGCTTTTTTTACTTTTTAATGACGTTTTGTTATAAGTGACACTAGTTACACAATAACCTTAATTTCCTTGGTTAAAATATAGAGCATGTTAATTATTTCAATTGCAAAGAATTTAGTTAGGTTTGTTAGACACGTAAAACACAAATTAATTATTTTTTCACTTATCGGCACAATTGTGGCAATCATTTTTGGAATAGGTCTCTTATCAGCTGCTCTTTCAGAGAACGGCACATAAATAAGAATGGCAGACGTACTCATGGCCCCTTTGTACTTGTCTCAAATATTAACAATTATTTATCTTTTGGCCATTTACCCCTTTGTTTTAAAATACATTTAAGCCCCAGCACCTTTATTAAGGGATAAAATTAATTTAAGATTATTTTTTGACAGATAATTTGTGTTTTAGAGTACGTGTGCCTCTTACAAATTAGCTTTCTATCAGAGATGTGAATAAGCACAGATTAAATTAACCATTTCGGCCGATTTTTTTTTGCTGATCGGTTAAGTAATAACAGGAAAATAATTAAATGTATTAAAAATCCAAAATAATGTTTACAGCGTGTAAACTAGTTATACTTTTTTTAAAATAATATTAATTTGAGGGAGCAATGCTTTTTTTTTTATACGACCGTATTTTTTTTCTTTGCTATCACGATTTTAATTAGCACAGAAATGCAGTTAGGTTGGTAAAATTTACTACTCCTTATATCTTTAAAAATAATTGGCAAAAATATCCAATTAAATATGAAAAGTCTTGGCATATAGAACAGAAAATCACTTGCATTTTTTAATGGCACGAAAAATTACATTTTTGGTAACTGTGGGACAACAATTTAAATTAAAAAAACGTTTTAACTGCAGTTTCTAATCAAACAGCTACTAACACATGTACAGGGTGTGCCAAATTCGAGCCTCATCATTGGGATCTCGGAAAAGACATCCAAGGTCGGTTAAATGAAGGCCACCTTAGAAATTTAAAAACTTCAAATACTTTTAGAAAAAAAACGAATATTCGCGATGTCATTTTAATTTTTTTATGACTCTATTTAAGTAGATGTAACAAAATAAATTTTACATTTCTATTGCTACTTTTTCTGTTCTATAAGATAGTGATATTAGATTTACACACCGACGTTTCGCCTTTGAGCTACCATCATCAACTTTGTTTTTGTAAATAAGGCCTTGAATTTTTTTATTGTGGATTTTAAGAGCTTTTAAAGTCCCAAAACCAATAATGTATCGGACTTATTCGAAAAATTATAATATTAATGGCAATTTTCATAAAAATTTGAAGATTTTTGGTAAGATCTTATTTGATCTTATTCGAAAAAATGATTTTTTCGAATAAGTGCAATACATCATTGGATTCGGGATCTTAAAAGCTCTTAAAATCCGTAATAAAAAATCCAGGACGTTTTTAAAAAAACAAAGATGTTTGCAGTTCAATGACGAAACGTCGGTGTGTTAATCTATTACAACTATCTTGTAGAAAAGAGAAAGAAGCAATGAAAATGTAATTTTTTTTGTTATATCTATTCAAATAGAGTCTTAAAAAAAAATGGAAAAAACTGAATATTTAGTTTTTTCCACAAGTCTTCGGAAGTATTCGAAATTTTTAAACTTTTAAGGTGGCGTGGCATTTTGATCAGCATAAAATTGCGCAAGTTTGCCTTCACTTAAGCGACCTCGTATCTCTTTCAAGTTTCCAAGATCCAAATGATGAGGCTGGAATTCGGAAACCCTGTACAAGGTTCTTTATAGGATATCTTTCCATATTACGATGATAAAATTGTAAAATAAAATTATGGAATTATTTACAAGATTTTTTTGCATATCAAACAAAAAAAGATTTAAAAAGAAGCAAAAAAATTTAAAGATGAGCATTAGGCCTATTTATTTTATAGTAGGAGAAGCCCGAGATTGGACCGTCTTATCGGTGATATGACATTTCTCCATTGCAATGTATTGATTCAATGGTAATATTTATAATCCTTCGCGGGCAGACACCCCAGGGGATAGTTATAGAGGGTGAAAATGAGTTTTTTTTATTTACAAGCCATTACCGATGATATGCTTGAAAATATCTCAAGGGAGTAGGTATTTATCCAACTAAACAAAATTCTAAACGGCGACTAAATGGCATTTTTTTTATTATTCATTTAATGCCAGTATTTACAATCTTTCTCAGGCGGACACCCTAGTGGATACAGCAGGTAGTTATAAGGGGTGAAAGTGACATTTTTTTTCAGGTAAAAGCCATCATCGGCGATATGCTTAAAAATATGTCAGGTGAGTAGGTATTCACCTAACCAAACAAAATCCTAAAAAGCGGACACGTCCGCTACCCATCTTGCATCTACACAGGTGTCCGCCTTTTGGTATTTTTATTTAGTTATATTTAGTTATGTGAATACCTACTCACCTGACATATTTTTAAACCTATCATCGATGACGGCCCTTACCTGAAAAAATTAATACTTTTACCCCTTATAACTACCCCTTGTATCCACCAAGGTGTCCGCCGGCAAGGGATTTTAACTATTGACATTAAATGAAAACACTGCAATGGAGAAATGTATTATCACTGTTGGGGCCCTTTTTCTCAAATTTGTATCCCTGTCCTCCACCCCCTTTGTATCTACCCACGTGTCTGCCTTTTGGGATTTGGTTTGGTTATGTAAATTAAGTATATCATTAATGATGTACTTTATCTAAACAAAAAGGTACTAACCCCGGTATGTATCCAGTAGGATGTCGACCTGCAAGGGATTATAACCATTGAAAATTAAAATAAGCACATTCCATATAACATTTTTTGCCGGAAATGTACGTTTTATTTAATGGCATTGCCAACACTCCTCAATGACAAGGCATAAACAGAAAGGTATGAAAAAAAGCAATTTTGGTCAAGTGGCAGTTAAATGAAACTTAATAAAATGCTTCTGCGGATAGATGGGTGATTTTTTTTTATTTTATTAATTTTCTAATACTACTTTCTTTTAGGACGGGCCATATGATTTTACTTGGTTAATCTTCCACTCCATTAACATTTGTACCAAAATAACTTCACAAAGTATTTAAAAAATTTGATTTATTTTCCAATAAAATATAGTTTTTAGTATCCTTATATATCAAAATTTTGTAACTGTCACATATCAGAAAAAGTCATTCATATTTCTACAGGAATAAATAAAACCAAAATTGTGTTTAATTACAAAAAACTTCTGTAAAATGCTATGCAACAACATGCAGTGGAAATCGCAAATAATCATGCACATTTTTTTAATCAGAAAGCTAAATCGTAGGAAAAAAAGACCGCAACAAGAAAAAGAAGAAAAGCAAA
Organism: Listronotus oregonensis; assembly: GCA_019359885.1. Taxonomy (NCBI): domain Eukaryota; kingdom Metazoa; phylum Arthropoda; class Insecta; order Coleoptera; family Curculionidae; genus Listronotus; species Listronotus oregonensis. The sequence continues at coordinate 190,505 of JAHBCN010001753.1, read as the reverse complement.
TTAATTTCTTTTTACATGAAACATGTAAAAACGATAATAAAAACATAAGACTAAATACATTAGGTGTTTTATTTACATGTTTTGTTCAAAGTGACCACCATTTACTGCTAAGCAGTATCCAAGAGAATCTTTTAGTTTCTCGATGTGTCAGACCTCTCTCTCACAATATCAAAGGCTTTTGAGGACAAATATCCCCTGTAAAAGTAATCTAACGGCGAGATATTCGGACTTCGAGCTGGCCATTTAAAGGCGCCAAATCGTCCAATCCAGCTACCTGGAAATGTATTATTTAAATATTCTGTGACTACAGCTGCACTATGGGCGGGCGCTTCATCATGCTGAAATATTATTTCGTGATTTCCTATGTCGGCCAACGCAGGACCCACTAGTGTTTCTAAAAGTTCTAAATATTTATCAGTTGTTGGTGTACCTTTTATAAAATACGGGCCAATAATTCTATTTCCAAAAATTCCTGCCCAAACATTAACCCTCTCACGCCATTAAGTATGCGTTTGGTGAATTATGTAGGGATTTTTGCGAGCCCATATCCTTGTGTTTTGTTTGTTTACGGTCCCGTTGGTAGAAAAAGAACTTTCGTCCGTAAAAAGAATGAGATTTGAAATATTTGGATTAGTATTGATTCTATCCATCCAACACTCATAGAATTCCATTCGGGCAAAATAATCCTGGGGTAACAGCTTTTGAACATTTCTTTCTTTAGAAGATTTAAATTTTTCCTGCTTTAAAGCCTTATAGCAGTTAGTCCTAGAACCTGTGAAACTATCCGCAAGCTGACTTAGATTTGTCGATGGATTTTCCTCGATCGCCAAGCACAGGTCCATTTTAAAATCTTCGGTTACTACATTGCCGTATCTTTTGCATGGTACGTTGAGTCTTCGATACAACCAGTATTTGTAAACCTTTGATGCAATCGCTGTACGGTACTCTTACTGAGAACAGGACGATCTGGATAAGCTACAGCAAAGTTATCCACAACTTCTAGTGTAAAAGGGCATTATTCATAAAAATGTAACAAATACTTTGTCAGACAGACTAGTAGTTTTTGTTTAATAAAACGCTGGCTAATATGTGACAATGACAAAATTTTTGACATACGAGGTTTATAAAAACTATATTTTTTTGGAAAATAAATCATTTTTTTAATACATTGTGAAGTTATTTTGGTACAAATGTGAATGTAAAATATTCTTAAACCTTGAAGTAATACCTGCTTGAATTTTTAGTCATAAAGTAGTAGTGGAAGTGGACCTAACATGGAGTGGAAGATTTATCATATAAAATCCTATGGCCCGTCTTAAAAAAACCCACTGTATATACATAAATGTATTTCCTTTTGTTTTAGTTAACACCGGAAACGTGAAGACATTTACTACAATGAAAACTTGTTTTCCCAATACGGCTGGTAAAGAATGTGATACCTTCATAAAGTCTCAAAAAGATATGATGTTTAGGACTGCCTTAATAACCCAAAGAAATTGCTATACGTGCGATACCAATAACTGCAACAAAAATGCATTGAAAAGTAGCAGTAGTACACTCATAATACAACCTATTTATATTTTTAGTTTATTATTTTTATGTCTTAAGTTCTTATAAATTTAAAAATGGTTAAATGTAATTGTTTAATACTAAAATAAATTGCGTAACCTGGACACTCTTAAAACATATTTTGTCTAATACTGCCTTTGTAAAACTAGGTTTAGCAATAAACTAGGAATTGATTAACTCTCGAGAGTTAATGGAGGTTGAATGGGATATTCCGAGAGGCAGAGTTGAGTGTCGGCGATTGCCGACGGCCTCGCGTCTCTGGGGGCTTGGCTTTTTTTAGAATGTTAAAATTTATTGTTTTAATTAACCGTCTGGTCACATGAACAACATGAAAGTTAAGCGATTTCTCGCGCGTACTTGGGAAATCCCCGAATAGTTAATTTTTTCTACTTCATGTAATTATCTCTCACAAAACTTGGAGACTCGCATGCGCAAACCTTCTGGCTTTGTTTCTTTTTATTACTAATTTTATTACTTTAAACTGTATTTCATTTTTTCTTTCCTATAGAATTTTTGCTGACGACATCGTTATACTTCTCTACTAGTTCTAATAATAATAAATAAAAAACAATTTAACAATGTCTTTAAACCTTGGAACAATGGTCATATTTGCATGGCTTTTTTTTCCTTCCAAATCACTAAGTTACAGAACCTCACTTATACAGCGTCAATATCCTCACGAACAGTGCGCGTAGGTTAAATTTCTTCCCTTGAACCCGCACTAGTCTGCTCGAAGAGCGCGATTACGCGTTCAGCGGAATGTTCGGAGAAGTTTTTAAACTTCTAGCCATATTTATATGAAAATCGATATATAAAAGTTATAGAATAAAACAAAGCGTTTGCTAAGATCAAACCGAACAATTTCCCTACCTGTTAGACTGCGCCCGTCTTCTGCCTAATTAAACAACATATAAACACTCATTTTATAGAAGACTAGCTGACCCGACAGACGTTGTCCTGTCCTAAGTATGAATATTAAATTCGAATTGGTATAATGTATAAAAGAAAAAAAAAACAGTTTTTATTATTTCAATGCTTTATGGTCGACAACATTCTATCTATCTATGTACCCATCTATCTACCTATGTACCTGTCTCCCTATTTACCTATCTACCTATCCACCCATCTACCATCCTCCCATCTACCCCTCTAGTCATTTTCTCTCCCATTTACCCATATACATTTCTACCCATCTACCCATATACCCATCTACCCCAACACACAATTATAACACAATTCCCAGTATGATAATAAAAATTATTGACATCTCAACCACTCGCGGTTGAGAATAGCTGGTCTACGCAACCTAGATGTCAAACGATGTTAGAGAGTTGTATCCAGAGATATGGTAGGGGAATAGAACTCGCTTTTCCTATCCCCGAAAGGGAAGATTATGGAGGGGCCATTTTGCAGTTTAAATGTCAATCAGAGAGCGGGAAATTTAAGTAAATTAAAATTTATAAAGTTATGTTCAAGAAAACAAACAGAAATATTTAAAATAGTAAATTTGCGAATTAGCTATTATTTTAAAATTGTTACAATTTAGAATAGTTTATAAAGGTAATTTGTTGATGTTAATTAAATATATTTATGGCAAACACAAAACATACTTCTGATATTTAAAATATAAGATGGAGAAAAGCTATTCTAAAAATAGTTTTATATTTTATCTCTAGTAAGATTTACTTTGCTTTAAGAATGACATTGATGTGATTATTTTATGAGTAATATTTTGGGTGTTTTTAATCCACATGAGTAGAGTAACTTTTTGAATCGCATTTAAAAAGAGTGATTACCAAATTTACATAATTAAAAGTTCTTAAGCAATAAATACCACTTTATTGTGCTATACATATTTTTGATTTACTTACCCTAGCATCCTTGAGTCTACGGTGAAAGCACTGTGAAACTACACAGGATCCACTATGTTTTCACAGAAGAAGTGTGGGCCCAAGGATGCGAGGAAATACTATTATATTAAAAAAACTTTGATGAGAAATGGTATTGTACTTGGAAATTTTATGGCCTTTATTAATTTTGATGCATTTTGATGGAAAGGTAACGTTATGAAAATAAGTTTCTATAAATATGGGTCTGAAAATGGGCTCTTGATAAAAAAGTAACACTGGCAATGTTTAACACCCTGTATCTTAGAAACTATGCATTTTCGGACCCACATAGAAACTTTTTTTAAATATTTTTTAATGAGAAATCACCTCCTGAAATTTGGCAGTGCATTTTTCGAACACCCTGTGTATGTATAAAATAAAACAACTAATAAACTGGTTAATATTTACTACAAAAAAAAATTACAGTAATACATACAAATCAGACCAATACTTGATACAAAAACACAAGTGTTTTATTCTTGTTATTCTATAAAAAAATCAAGTTTAACAGCCAACTGACTAAAAAGCTAAAGATTCTGTCTACAAATCTACTAATATTTTTATTAGTCATTTTAAAATTCATGCCTAAATCACATAAATGGCTGATGTTTGGTGAAAGTAGTATACATAAATACTTCCACATGACTCTTTTAACATGTTTTTCATATTCCCATCGAAGAAAAGTTTCTGGAAATAGAAATAAAATTGAAAATTAATTATCCCATTTTGCACCATTATAAACATATTATACTACTTATTCTAGACACTAGACATATTTACATGTCTAAAAATAATAAACATTAACTAATTTATAAAATTAAAATAATTAAATAAAAATTATACCTAATTCTAACAATATTTTTGAAGGGTGTAGTTTCAGTAGTCTTTTCTTTTCTTTTTGTTTCCTTTCTCGAGTATAAACATAATCAGATTTGTCGACGAGCTGAGAACAAACTTTTTTGTTTTTTGACCAAGTCCAGTCACCTACTATATCCACTACATTTAGCCACAGCCTAAGTAAAACTGCCTGCTTAGAAAACCTGTAAAAAAATATTTATTATTAACTTATTATAGGCAATAATACCACAAATTTTCAAAATTGCCCTGTGCGGCAATGAAAGTTTACAAATAAACGCTCTGAATTAGAAAAAAATACACTGAACTAAATAATTACAAAACACGAAAGAAAAACAAAACAATCCACAAAAATGCCGCTCGTAGGGAAAATGATATTTGGGTGTAAAAATGGCGGTGCCCATGATGTTCCCGAAAAAATGGATGCGCACTCGTCTAAGAGCATTCTACTCCCCTAGCATATCTCTTGTTGTATCGATGAATTAACTTAAACCGCCATTCATTATAAATAGGCCTTTTCATCATGTGACAAGCGCAAGCGCAGTCGCCATGTTGAAATGGCGGCAATTCAAAAGTTTCGTACTGTTTTGATCGACAATGGCTGGGAATGCAGTATTATCTCCCCAATTAAATCATTTACTGGAAAAAATCGTTGATGGTGCTTCACTGATTTATAATTCAGTTGAAGCCCATAATTTACCAATTAAAAGGTAGCTTAAATGTCATGGACGTCTTTAAAAAGGAAAAGAAGTGAGCTGATTGAGAGGTTAGGCATCATTACTTCTTTACTATACAAAAAGTATCTATAATTTTATTCTAATTAGGCCTACCACATACAAACAATTGTTATATTGATTAAATTGTATTGTATTTAAATGATTTCTAGCGTGTATCACTCTTACATACTCCATAACAACACCGCTTCTTCGTTCCTTTTCGTACTGATATCATTATAATAATCGATTATAAAAACCTATTTGCTAATTAAGGCACTTTTTTCTTTATTTTCGTATTTCTTTCCTTCAATAACTATACTTCCTATAGTATTTTTTTATTTTAATTATGTGTTTACAGGCCCTATTACATGGTTGTTTACAAAAAACAGTACGAAAAAAATGGCGGATACTGACGCATGCGCACAAAAAAAAATTGTGATGAAAAGGCCTATTCATAGAACTAAAAAATAAGAGAAAAAGACAGGAGACACCGGCTTCAGTCTCATCCCTTAATATCGCTAATAAAAAATGGGGGTTGGTGGTAGAAGGGTAAAAATTTAGAGTTGTATGTATTTTTTAATCTTAAATCATAAAAAAAAATAAAATAAAAACTTTGTCCAAAAACTAAAATTAAAAAAAGGGTGGACCACCCTTATTACTTAGGGGTATGAAAAATAGTTTACATCCTATTCTCGGACTCTGACGGTTATAACTTTAAGAAGGCCCAAGTAATTATTTCTTTAAATGTCAATTTTGGATATTTTTACGACATTTCTTTGCGAAAAATGTACCGATAAGGTTTTATAAAAAACCATTTATGTTTTTCGGTTTTTAATAAATGTTCTGTTGTCGCAACTTCTAAATTTCCACCTTTGGTAAACCCAATACATTTTTGTGCATCAATTTGCCCGGACAAAAATAAAATACAACTTTGACACTTGACACGCACTCACATTAGCATAACAAAAAACAAATAAGGTTTTTACGATGTTTGATGACAATACATGTACTTATTTGTCATTTCAGAGAATGACAGATTTCAGTGTTTGACGCCAGCATTTACACATTAGAAATTAAAATAATACTTAAATTTTATTAGCCTATCCAATTTCCATTTCGATCTAAGACCAGTTGCAAACTCTTTGTCATACTCTCTACAGCAAGTCATTTGAAATATTGTATGGCACCTCTTGGATTCTATTCCATAGTTCCTCCTCTTTTGTGGAGGTTTATCAAAATGCTAATATATTTGCTTTTATGCTGTGGCCCACATGTTTTTTATTGGGTTTAAGTCTGGACTTTTAGGGGGGTGCGGAAGAATATTTAGTTTATTTTGCTTTACCCACTTACTTACTACTCTTGCAGTATGCACAGAAGAGTTATCCTAAACAAGGCTAAAATTAGTTTTGTGATTACACATATTTTTTATTATTTTTACTAAATTAATTTAAACATTAATCAAAGTGTATTGGAGGCACAAAAAGCCCAAGAGGTTGCGCTGCCTCCGGTAGTGAATCAAGACGGCTCCCAGGGAAGATGAAGAAGAAGATATAAGATATTACTTAAAAATATTTTTTTAAATCTTCGTAGTGTTTGCAAAAACTAAAAAACTCCCTTTTTATAAACTAATTTTTAATAGTGGTCAGTACTAGTTAAATCTACCCAAGTTTTGAAATAATAGTATTCTATATTTTGCACACCCTTATTAAAAGTGACACAAATTAAAATAGTTTTACAAAGCTAAAGGGAAATACACTTTGTATATAGTTTAATAGTTTTACTAATAAAATTTTGGATTGATATTGTAAGCATGTTAATTCAAATAACTTAAAGGACTCCGCACTAAACTTATGGAGATTGGTTCTCGGTCAAATCGGCTAAAATTGTAGTATGTTATACTTCATGCTATTCTGATGTCTCCATGGGCACACAGTCCGAAAATGTCCACATTCAGAGATACAGAGTCGCAAATCATTTTAAAAAATCGATGCAAATGCAGACGTTTCCTTTCTAATAAATGCTTTTCTAACAAGTGTAAAGGACTTTTTATCGTTTCCAAGACTAATTATGAATATTTTCATTGCGTTTACAACTACTATTGATTATGATTAAAAATTATCTGTTTTAACATTTTTAGAACTACATCCTGTGGGGTAGGCGGGGGGAGAAGGAGTTAAAATGGGGATAAAAGTTTGTAAAAAAATTGTCATTTTTAAAGTTGTAAATATGGGAGTTGGTAATTAGGCTGCTGATTAGCCGGGTCAAAATGGTAACCAGACTCTTGCAAAATGGTTTTTTAAACAAATTCACAAAATAATTTTTAGAAACTTTGAGATTTCGGGACAGTAGTAAAGGTACTTATTGACAAATAATCCCAAAAAACCAGATCATTTTGGTGGAATTTTTCACCTGCCAGATGATCAAAAAGTATCATATATGTGAGTGTTGCCTACAGCGCCCATGCGGGTTCTCAGTAGTAATTTCGAAGTGAAAATAAAAATAACAGGCTTTTTAACGAACAGGTAAATATATAAAAAATGATATAAGAAAATGCGCTGTTGGTCACGGGGTCTCGAGAAAGCCAATCGCGTCTCAGTAACCTTAAGCGAGAGGTGCAGATATACACTCTTCTCGCACCTCAAGCTATGCATAGTGCTATTCCAATGAGCTAGTAGTTTAACTGGAGAAAGCATCAATTTGGCATAAACGTGGCATCATAAACGCACATTCTAAGGTTCTGCCTAGCGATGAATGAACCTCTGTAGGTACTCAAAACAATAAAATCCACCAAAACCCGGGAAAATGGTTACTACAGATACTATTTTGTCGTAGAGCGTGGCTGCCAAGTATCTTTCTGTTTTATTTACTTGATAGTATATTATGATTAAATTTTACTTAATTTATTCCTAAAATTACATCAAAATAAGCTCTACTATTGTATTTTAAACTGTGAATTATATTTGTTATACTTATAACTATAAAGTATAACACAGAAAAGTAATGATGTCAAAATACTATTTTCTTTTTGGACAGCTACTAATAAAGGCGCGACAACGTGACAACAGCGGATTTTTCGTAGAAGCGTACTTCCGCCACCTTCAGCTGACAGATGACACATTCAATATGACGTTTTAATCTAAATGTTTTTTGTTGTTTGGGTAATTTTTGTGACAATTGTATAAATTTCAGTTTTGTGTAAGTACTTTTAATAAATTAAAATGGTAAGGCAGTCCCAAGTGTGTAAAGTGACGGATATGATTCCTGGATTATCATTTCACAAGTAAGTACAAACTATGCTTGTACCATTCTATCACCAATAATAAATAAAACCATGTTGGGCGCAGCTCTCGATTGCATTAATGAATGAAATGCTTTCTCTATCTATGCTGTCAGCTCATTGTGCTATTCACACGGAGTTATATAATACTTTTTCGATCATCTGGCAGGTAAAAAATTTCACTAAATTCATCTGGCCTTTTGGGATTATTTTTTTTTAATTACCTAAATTACTCTCTCAAAATCTCAAAGTGCCTAAAAATTATGTTTGGTTTTGTTTAAAAAACCATTTTGCAAGAGTCTGGTTAACATTTTTACCCAACTAGTTGATATGGATTTTTTATTTCTTAAATCCTTAAATAAAATCCTTAAATAACTAACTTAAAGATATAAAAATTTCAAAATGCCCCAAAAAAAATTTGAATAAGGAACTTTCCTTTTTATTTAAAATTCAAGGGTTGGTAGGGAGCCGCTACTCTTTAGTCAGACTTCCACTTTTTTATTTAAAGGTCCTTCAAGATCATTTATAGTGACTTAAGAACTTACCCAAAATTGTTAACCAGCTCTCAGACTATAAGGCGCATCGTAATAAGAAATGCAAAATTTTAATAGTCCAAGCACATTTTTTTCAAATATAAGTAAAAACTTTAGAGTGCTCACGGGAGACCACCAAAATCTCTGTAAACTGACCCATAGATAATATATTTGAAACATTTTAATACGTGAAATATAATTTTGATCAGTTATGCTTCTCAGTGTATTTTCTTCAGTCATTTGTTTTATCAATAATAACAGGTATCATACAGGATATCAGTATACGTATGTAAATCACGAGAACCGCCATTAATTTATATTCGAGTAATAATTTCTACGGTAAATACGCGACCTAATATGATCACTTTTCGACTGTTGATAGTTGATTTTGAAATGTAATCTTGAAGTGGTAATTAACACCCTAAGGTTTGTGAACTAACAATTTAGGATGATTAACGTCAAGAAATTTAACACCGTACTAAAACGTCATTTTATTATCTTTATTATCGAAAAAAGCTGTTATATCACATAAAAAGAACTCGTATGGTACGTAGAGTAGACTGTTACAGTGTTTAATACATTTATTAGCACAGTAAGTTGTTAATAATATAATTTAACAATATCCTGTTTATTTTTGTTTTGACTGGTGAACTTTATTATTATTTTTAAACGACTCCAAAGATAAGGAGGTTATTAATTCGACACGTACATATATGTGTGAGGTTATTGGATCTGCAACATATTCACTTATGATAATCTATTAGGACCTTCATATGCAAGTTTTTATAGGTATATGTACGTATGTTTGTATGTATGTATATAAACCATATCCTGAATAGGTTAAGGTTTAGGTTTAAAGTGACTGGGGTTTACACCCTTCACCGCGACCGCTTGGTCTCTTATGGCTCACACCTTTTTATATTTCTCCCAATAGAATCAGACTTCTAATGATTCCGATGATCAAATTGGGAGAGAATTTTTTCACCTCCCCCGGCAATAATGTGTCATTGCCGAGGATTGGGAGTATAATATGTGCTTTGGTGTCTCTGTCTTCTGGAAAGTTTGACAAGCAGACTATTAAATCCGTCATGCTCTCCTCTTCCGGTATAGTGACGTGGGTAGCTACCAGGTCCTTGTTACAGAAACCAGATGTTCCACTGAGGCCGTATATCCGGTCTGAGGTAGACGTCCAGGGTTCCTGGATGAGTGCCCTTCTTAAGCATCTGCTTTTTGGGGATGGATTTACCCCTCCCCGTGAAACTGGTGCTCCTGACTTTAGGGGCTCCTTTCGAAGCGGATTTACCAGCTAAGGTCAGTGCACCCCTGTGTGCTTGTGACTTTAGGGGCACCTTTCGAAACGGATTTACCCGCTTCGGCCAGCGCACCTTTGTCACTTTTCCTTATGAAAATGGTTCCATTCGTTTTCTGTTTGAAGCCAGGGAACTCTTTCCCTCGTGAAAGCGGTTCTGTCCGCCTCTGCTTGTGATCTAGGGGCACCTCTGTCACTTTTCCCTATAGAAGCGGTTTTGTCCTCTTTCTGTTTGGAGCTGGGAAAGTAATAGTCCATCACGGCAGAGCCCCCCATTACCACAGTAGGGCTAGATACTCCGAGAGTCGCCCTATATCTCAGAGGCACCGTTGGAGACATCTGTTTAACGCACAGGCTGTCATTCACTCATCAGCACGGTATGCTAACCCTTTGAGTTCGTCTTAGCTTTTGTTTTTGTTAGCTTATTGTCTTTTTTTTTGTTTCCTAGCACCTAACTTTTTTTTCGTTTGTCGTCTCACGTCACTTATGGTTTATAGAGAAGTTATAATGGCGCGAAAATTTAAAAACAGTTTTACAAGATCAAGCATACCAATAAACTTTATCGTTTTGCCATGAGGCTTTTATTACATTAGTAATAAGTTTAATGTCCCTATATATTTTCCGGTCTCTTTCGTTTTTGTCTACGACGCGACGTAGATCAAGATTTAAGTAAAAACATGATGGGTAAAATTAAATTAATACTTATATTTCAATTTTAAATCCTAAATTCCAATATTGCATATTTTAATATTTCAACCAAGTTTTCGGGCAGGATGATATGGAGATCCTTTCAAATATTTTACACCACTGTGTAATAGTTGCAGTAATAGCAATGCCAAAAGTTAATTATTTAAAACTACAAATAATTAAATATTTTTAAATGGTTACTGTGTCATTCATTTAAAATATAGTTTGGGGATTTTTGTGGTAAAATCAACCGATATTCCAAAAAGCCACATAATGATCGCTTTGTTCAATAGTTGTTTGGTTTCTTTTGTTAAAATTTGTCGGACAGGCATGACAACTTTAACTTAACTTTTCGCACTTTTGAAATAAATAAAATTTATAGGGCAAAAAATCTAAATACGAAGTTTCTGAAAAACTATTAAATATAATTTGTATTTTTAGGTAAAAAATGTCCTGCTGATGTACAGGGTGTCCTATTTTCGTGTGTTTTACGGGGTTTCTCGTTTATGAGTGAAGTTACAAAGATGCGGTTTTCGCGACACCGTGCTACTTTTTTGTCAAACGAAAGATGCCGCAAACAGATTTGTCCTAGCCCCCTTAGTTTCTTCGCTACAGGGTGATTTTAAAAAAGTTGTATTTTCGGTTACCCCTCGTATCTCAGGTATCTGATAACTTATCGAGAAGATAAAAACGGGCCCTTATAGAACTTTTTACGCAAAATACAGTGGCGTACTTGAAATTTTTCTCGGATTTACTTTCTTTGAGATATTAGCCAAAGTTGCACTTTTTTAAATGGAACACCCCGTATATTTTTTCGTCATATTATTTGCCCAATATATATATATATATATATATATATATATATATATATATATATATATATATATTACATATATATATTTATGAAAATAGTATATAAAATATTCAAAACCAGGAGGTTAGTTAGGGGTGCAGTCATAAAATTAATGGCCAGTTTTAAAGATGAATTCTTTATTGAGTTTGTCAAGCTTTCAAAACAGTTTGTTCCCTTCCTCAGGACATCTGCAAAAACAATTTTAAGTTTTACAAATTATCCCTAAAATATGTTATCCAAAGTTATCTTACCAATGCGAAATTAAACAGGAGATTCAAATCAGAAAATGGCAGAAACATCATACTCAAAAGTCAGACATAAGATGGTGTTTTACTTAATTTTTAACTTAAAAAATCTAATTACATGGGGAAAATCTTGTTTTAGCGATTTTCTTTAAGAGTTACATGGCTGGAAAAAAAAACGTAACGGTCTTAAACGTCAAATAACTTTTTTTTATTAAACTCCCGGACTGGCACCACTGAGCGACATCTGTCACCTGCCAGCTCCCAGTGGTGCCAACCAATGGGTTCTTTCAAAAAGTCAATCTGAATCGATACTATTCAAAAGTATGCAACCAAAATTACTATCTCTCCATCCACATTTTTATAATTTAGTTACTAGAATTTTGACAAAAAACCATGGCAATCTAATACTTTTCGTGAGATATATTGTCAGTTTTAGCTTGATTATCATTATTGGACTTATTTTTATAATATAAATTTTAAAAAAGGAAAAAAAAGGAACAATATTTCTCTTATTTGTTCATTAGGGAGAATTTGCAAGAAAACTATCATTCTGAGACAACAAGCACCGATTTTTGTGATGAGAAAGTATATTGTTATAAATTATGCTTAGGTTTTGTATATCACTGCGTTTATTCATGAATTTTGGATCCATATAGATCTGGACCATTTCCAGGAATATTCTTTTGTAGTAATTGCTTGTTCTCTCAAGAACTTTAGCCCCATTCCAATTCATTATGTGCCCCAGCTTAATCACGTGTTCAGACAATGCACAAGACTGCACACCTCGGTTACAATCATTTTTGTGAGATGTTATGCGACCGGATAGATTCCGGGATGTATACTTTTTCACAGTTGAGGCATGGAATCCTGTACACGACATCCCAGTTCTCAAGCAGGCTTAGACAATAACCTCCTGGTTTTGAATATTCTTTCTTAACTAGTCAGTCACGACTACCCCCTTTACCCTTCTTTTATATATATATATATATATATATATATATATATATATATATATATATATATATATATATATATATATATATATATATATATATATATATATATATATATATATATATAAAATGTTTATAATAGGAGTGGTAATAGGGAGTTTATTTACACGAGATTTAAATATTTCGAGATGAGGGAAAAGGAAAAACTTCTGCGGGTAGCGAACAAAGTGGAAAGTTCGGGGCCTCTCAAGTTGGACTGTAAAAGGATGCATAAGAGTGGCACTACGTGTTGGTTTGTTGGAAGCTGCCAAAGGAGAAATTATACTGGCCAACTCTTTGGAGCAGAAGCAGTAAAGATACCTATAAAAAGGGACAAATCCTCTACAACTGGTCGGTTGGCAAGAGGAGGAAGTTTTTCTGTACGTGTGGTATCATTAATAAGAAGAACAGCTCTTCTTTGAATGGAGTCAAGAATGCTAAGTGTTGTAGGAGAGGAGGACAATATTCTAAAGAGGGTCTGATCTGGGATACATACAGAGTATACAGATTAAAAGGAGAAAAATACTTTCTGGCTTGAAAAAGGCATCATAGCTTTTTGAAGCTGCTAAGACTATGGATGTAATGTGTTTGTGCCAGTTAATTCATTCAATTCTCAAAAGTATCACCCACAAGATTAAACGATTCTTTGGCCGCTCATATGTAACGGATGAGCATTGGCCAACTTTTTTCGCGATGGCGAACATGACTGTGTTTTGGAGACATTAAACTGGACAAGATTTTTGGCGCTCCAATTCAAGATTACTTTAAGGTCTTGTAAAAGAGATATTTGCATGGACCTGCGCTTGTTTTTCAAATCAGAATTACAGGGTAGCTTAAGAAATTGAATATTAGAGTGGAGGGTACTATCGTTAGCAAAACTATGAATAAGATTAATTGTGAAAGAAAGAAGATCGTCAATGTGAAGAAGAAACAGAGTTGGTGCCAGTACTGAGCCCTAGGGTACCCTAGCACTAATTGAATAGAAGCTGGAAAAATGAACATCTACAATAACTTATATACGTCGATTAGAAAAAACGGGAAACCCAAGAACAAAGCTTAGGTGGAAGACCATAGGAAGAAAGTTTGTTAAGAAGCCCATCATGCCATACCCGATCAAAAGCTTTAGATATGTCAAGAGCAACGATCTGGGAATTAACAATAAACACAAGGGACTTGTTTCAGTTGTGTGAGACAAAGGAAAGAAGATCAGCTGTGGATCTTCTGTGACGGAATTCGCACTGTCTGTTATGTAAAATTTTGTGTTTTTCCAAGTACTATTTGTCTACAATATGTCTAATTGTTTTTTTATTATGAAACCTGGTAATAATGCTATATAGACTTTTTGTCAGGGAAGGAATTTAAATTGATTTAGTTATCATACTTTTAAGTTTTGGCTAAATATCATTTCCTAGTGTTTCGGTGAATACCCCCGCCACTATGTATTGTACATATATCAGTTTTTATTTGTTATCCGCCGTTTATTGTCGATTGTGAAAAATACCTAAACCCAAACTGTATTACATTGGTTGAAAAAGTCGGTAACCGGGGTTATTATTATAATTTTGTCGTTTTCAAATGAGAAAAACACCGAGTGAGTAACCATGGCTACTGATATTTTAAATCGATAAAATGCATCTTTTGTTGTAGTAGCTATGGTTTTGACTTTTTGAACTTATGCAATACTATGTGCATGACTAATGTTTGGCTTTCTGTAACTGTCAACAGAACTGCTAATTGATTTTTCTTATTTGTAACCTTTTTAATTCGCTCATTCTTTTTGTAATCCACGTTTCTGGTTTTAAGAACTAAGGCGAGCACGTAGCCAGGGGGGGGTTTGAGGGGCTAAGCCCCCCCGAAATTCGTATAAATTGTGTTTACATTTATCCAAACGTATCTAACAGAGAGAAAATTTATTAAAAACTTGACATATTATTTTTATTCCTAAAAAAAATAAATATTAATACACTGACGCAATTTTATTAATTCCTAATTATTTGAATCACGCGCAAAAAGAATTTCCTCAATTATAAGTTGAATCAATATTAAAATGAAAATTCGGTCCTCTTTGAAAGAATAAAAAAAAAATAAACAAAAAGGTTCGATTTCAACTGCGGCGCCTTTGCTTATTATAATGTGCTGCTTGCCGCCCGTGTCGATAAAAATAGTCGATATAAAAGGCAAAGGCACCGCCAGTAAAATTACCCTTAGTCAGTCTTATCGTTTCTGGGGAAACTTTTCAGTCTTACTTTGCCGTTGTCTTTGCTTCTTCAAGAAAAGTCTCTTGATCTGGTATCGGCCTTGCAACATGCGAGAGAGGTTCTAAGCACTCTAAGAAATCATCGAAAAGATGCAGACAAAATCTTCAACGAAATTTTCAACTCGGCATCGAGACTTTCAGAAGAACTGTTCGAAACTGACTTGAAGGTTACCATGACTTACAACAAAGCAGACGAAGCGCGCCAATCCACAAATTACTTCGGCTGAAAACTATTACATGGTCGTGTTCATCCATTGCCTTGATAATTTGATTCAAAATTTAGCAGATAGATTTATTTCAAATGAAGATATTCTTCCAAGTTTCTAGGTTCCTTTCTATTCATGAAACAAATAAGTTGGAGAATTTAGCACCGTACTTCGATGACAGAATGTCACTCTCTGCAGTAAAAGCTGAGTATGAACTATGGTGTGAAAAAGCTTCCACCATGGATGCTAACCTGGAGGTGCTAAAAGTGTTAGAGCACTGCGATCCAGTCTATTTTCGTTCTATTAGGTATCTAGTCACCGTCTTAGCTACTTTGCCTGTGACAATAGCTAGTGTAGAGAGATCATTTTCTACAATAAAGAGTAAAAACTTTACCACGTAGTGTGATGAGCGACAACAGACTGAGTGCACTGGCTATGATTTCAGTTCATTGGGATATCACCGTGGAGCCAGACAAAGTGATCGACATTATGGCTGGGAAAAAGATCAGAAGATTGCTTTTGTAGTTGCGGCCTTTTAAAACTTATATTATTGGTAGGTTTTTACATTTTAAAACTTAGATTATTGGTACATAAAATACTAAATTATGAATTTTGTTGGTTCGAAACATCTGTCTCCATGTTATAAGAGCTCTTTCTCCATTAAAGTTCTGGATACAAATCTGATAAATAAAAATTAGTGAATCCCTCCCCACCATTTCATGAAATCTCAAAGCCCCCCCCCCAGAAACTGGCACGGGCCGCAAGGCTTATTTGTTTGATAACGCTTTGACAAACTGAGCTGCATCAAAGATAAATACTACGGATAAGATGAACCATTCAATGCTATATTTTTGATACCCTAATGGACTTTGGCTAACGCGCCGATGTCCATCGAGAGATTTTTGCGCTATCCTTGAACGAAAGTTAAACAGTGTTGCCGGCAGGCCTTTACATTGGCGTGATGAAACGCGACTGAAAACACAATCCGTTTGCCGCCCGCTTTCGCTACTTCGTGTTCCGAATAAGGTATAAGCGACAGACATTGACAATGTCGCACGGTTTGTTTCGCTGGGGCAGGGTTACCGACTTAATTTTATTCGCATTTACGGAAGCATTGATATCTACGAACTGATTCAAAACGTCCCATTTAAATGAACCATCTATTCGTAGTAGTATTATCTTTGGCCGCATACATTCTGCTTACTAGAAAACAATTTTTATCAATATTCCTCAATAAAAACGTGTCAAAGAGCAGATGTGTGATATTTATGTATTTCGTAAGCGTAATATCAGTTTTTGGTAAATATCTTAATAAGAATTTTTAAACACTTATAAAGCAATTAGTTTGTATTTAATTTCTGTATTAAATAATAAAATAATATACCGGATAATTAAAATATTTAGAAAAACTGGTCTAAAAGTTGTCATTTTTGAAACCAAATTTTGCTCCCCCCAAATAGAATCAAAAAACTATTTAATGTCAAGGTTTTATTAGACTATTTATATTAAATTTCAGACTATTAAGCTCAAACAAAACAGATCTAAGACCGTGTTTTTATTATATTTTTTCAGGCGTTCAAAACGATTTTGTATTGTTGTTAATTTATTGCTCGTAGCTACTACAGCAATTTAAATAAAATTTTGAGAATTAAAAAAAAATATGTAAAAAAACTAAAATATGCAAAAAATACAAGGTGTACCATTAAAAACAAATTTCGACATACATTTTTTAAACCACCCTACATATGAGAATTTATTTTTTCCAAAAGCCGTCCTATGTATAGTACAACTTTGTGTTATTCTTTATTATCTGAATGATTTCTTCGGGTTTGCCAACGAGCAACAAAATAATAACAAATGTATCATCAAAATAAGAGAAAAATCGAAGACGGGTTTTATGCTTTTAAAAAAATAATTGTTTAAGTGCAGATTTATGGAAAAAAGCTTTTAAATGGTTAACAGAAATTCACATTTTTTTCTTTAAAGTTTTGTGTCTGTGCACATAATATAATATATTGCATTAACTGATTCGCTCATTACACACTTTTAGCACAAAAGAAATTGGTGACCAGTCTATTATTTATATATTTATAAATTATATTATTTTTATATTTGTGTTTATTAAAGAAATGTTTTTGTTATTAATAAACATCCAGTGAGCACCTGGTAAACGTTTACCCCTCCCCGTACCCACTCAGTAGTCTGGTTACGCTACTGATAATGGTGTTAAATGATTTATTTGAACAAATAATATAAATTCTGAACCGAACCGGAATTAAGCACATAAATATGTGTAAATTACTTTCATGCACATTTTCTTCATTCTGTTAACGATCACGTTGTTTTAATGCCTACTTAATACACCTATGGCTATCTTATTAAATAATTTTATCATAAAATAATGCTAGTTATTTGTATTGATAAAATTTATCTACTTATTTTACGTTTTAAAATCTTTCCTTGTTTTAACTAAAAATTTTAAATACATTTTTCTCAAAACCATATTTTTCAAATTGGCTTACACGATAACTCAAAAAGTTATTGATCGATCTCTCTGAAATTTTGCACATATTATTTATTGATATTTTTTCTATAGGAACCTGAAAATTTCCGAACATTTTTTGAAAAAAGAAATTTGATCGGAGTAAAAACAATCGAAAAATTCGGCATAGAAGTCATTTCATTTTTTCCAAGTATTTTACACCTTGATTTAAAAAAAAAAGGTTAATATTACATTTAAACATTAATAAACACACAGGGTTTTGGTTTCCGATCCGATGCTCGCCGATTGAGAAGTCTCGCTGCGACCTTTCTAAAAGAATTTAGTTTACATGCACGCCATTTTAAATAATTTTAAAAAATATTATATCATTTTATTATCTAACTGAACCAGATGTCATTTTTTTAAAAATGTATATGGCTCTTTTATTTAAAAAAAAAGTCATAAAAATCAAGCAATATATAAGCGCTTACAGGTATCTTCCTCCTTAAAGCAAAACATCTTATTACATTTTTGTTTCAGTATATTTAAGTGTTTTCTAAAATATTTTAGTTCCGGTTTACAAGCACAACAATGTCCAATTCTGGAAGTGATATAGCTCATCCATCATGTTATATAGTAAATATCGTACATCTAGTTCAATACTGCCATAAGTGCAAAAAGGATAATTTTGAGATACAGCTAAATAAAGCAACAATTTACTGTAATTATTGATATTATTTGAAAACTATTAGATGTATCTGCTTAAAATTTGGAGGTTATGTATTTACAAGTTCCCTAAAATAAACCTGTATATAGCAAAATTATATTCTGCAAAGAATATTAGAATTTTGTAAGATGTGGCGTTATTGCACTGAAATTTTTAATTTTATTTGACGCCATATCTGCGTTTAATAAAAATATTTTGGTAAAATAATAAAAAAATATCACAAAACTTTCAAAATATTTTATTAGTTATGTATTATTATTACAAAAAATATTAAATGATTTTAGACTATACTTATAAACAAATATTATAATAAAATGGTTGATGAACTTTTTCAATTAGGTTTTTTTTACATAAATCTAAAAGAGGTTGTTTATTTTTCTCTTTTAAAGAAGGTGGCATATCATAGGCATTGGTTAGGGCAGTAGTTTTTTAAATTTGGACCTCTCCGTGAAGATAAGTCAATTTCTTTGAATTCGTCTTCAAAAATAATTTTATAAAATATTTTATCAGGACTTTCTCTTTCAACTTTAAATGCTTGGATGGATAATTTTTGACCAAATTGATTCACAAATTTCTTTAAAATTGTAAAATTCTTCTGTAGCCAGTTCTCTAACTTCATAAGGCCTTCCTTCTTTTAGAGCAGTTCTAATCAATGGTGGCCACTGAGAAGGAACAAAAATTGGTCCACTTCTTAATGCTCTCTTTTTTTGCCTTTCTATGACAGAATGCATTGAGTCCCCCTCATTTTGGGTATGACCTACTGTAAGAAATTTATGTGTAATACTTTTTACTTTGGTGTTACATATTGCATATAGGTACATGGAAACAACTATTTTATTTTTATTTTGCCCAACGCAGTTATCCGAATAAAAAATTATTTCGGAATTTGGAGGTACTTTACAAATGTAATTGTAAAGGCATGTTGCTATTTCATTAGAGCCTCTGGAGGCAATTGCTTCGTGCCAAAAATAGCACAGACCACGTTTAGTTGCAATTTCAAAGATTGTGAAATTAAAACAGTTTAAACGGCACTTGTAATAAAATGCTGAAACATCTCCACATGGTGTCGGTAATACTGCTTGCAGGTCAAAACAGGCTACAATAATATTTGAATTATCTCTGGCAACTTTTTCTTCTCGGCTTTTAATTTTGTTTGCAATATGGGTAAGTCTCTTGCAATTTTGCTGTTTCTTGCAAGTTTGAGTTTTTGTATTCTTCACAAGTTGAACACTGGTCTTTCTTCGGTTGATAAAAAGAAATGTTAAACTCGGTATTGAATATGGTTTCATAGTTACATTTTTTAGCAAAAGGTAATTTTTCCTTTTCCCGTTCCTCTTTGTAATATCTGTACATTTGAGCTATAGTCAGAGATCCATCTACAAATTTTCTTGTTGTATTTGCCCTAAGATAATGTGACTCGATAACATGAAAACTCTTAATATGGTTTCTAATTGACTCTTTTATGCTGTCATCAACTGTCTTATGTCCTTTGCGGTTACCCCTTTTATCCTTTTTTAACATAATACCATCTTTAGATTTAGCCCAAGTAGTTCTTACAAACCTATCGCGGTACAAATATAAGGATCAATGCTGACTTTACACCTTCTCAGCAAAAACAGTACAAAAGGTTAAAAGAGCAATTATCTCAACGAAGGGAAAATGGTGAGAACAATATTGTCATACGTTACAGAAATGGTACTCCTCATATAGTTCAAATGCAACACAGCGGTGATCAGGGTACTGCCGTTATATCAAAAAACGGAGAAAATCTGGACCAAGCCATCTGAACTGTTATTTTCAAAATGTTGGCGGTATGAGGACAAAGATTTTGGAGTTTTCGAAAAAGGTAGCAAGTTCAGTTTATGATATACTATTTTTGGTAGAAACATGGCTTTGTGACAGTATAAAAGATTCTGAACTACTGCTAAGTAACTACAATGTTTATCGCACTGATCGTAATAGAAATAATAGTGATAAAATTCTCGGTGGTGGCGTCCTTGTTGCAGTGCATAAAAAATTTAAATCTGTTCGCTTGCCAACACTCCATGTTGATGTAGAACAGGTGTTTGTTAAAGTGGTTTGTGGTCCTGCCAAATATATTCTTGGTGTAGTATACTTGCCACCCAGCTCCCCCCAAGAGGCTTATATACATCATGCTGAGTCTGCGGTTCACCTCTCCGAGATGAATGATGATGCACAATTAATCTTAGTGGGTGACTACAATCTACCGGAGGCAACCTGGAGTGAAGTGAACCAGGAAATAGCTGTTCATTGTCCCCCATGCTGCAGATCAACAGCATTCCAACTCTAATGGAGTGTTTTTAGATCTTGTGTTTTCTAATCAATTGGATGTGATAGTTGGGACTGCTGTGGATTTGCTTTTAATGTTACGGGCCACCATGGCATACATTGTTACTATTCCGGTAAATTATGTGCAGGAGAACTTGAAATATGACATATTCTATTATGACTTTAAGAGCTGTAATTATACTCTTCTCAATGGAATGCTGGCTGTAGTTGACTGGGATACCTTGCTGGATCGATCCGATGTCAACTTTGCTACAGAGCAGTTCTATTCTGTTCTGTATGACTTTATTAATGTTTGTGCACCTATTAAGAGATTTAAAAGTTCCAACTTTCCAGCTTGGTTCTCCAGGGAACTTCAGGCACTTGTTTTTGACAAGAAAATAGCACATAAGAGGTATATGCAAACTAAGCTATATAGTGATTATATTGTGTTTTCTAATCTAAGGTCTAGGTGTGGTCAGTTGAGAGAGGAATGTTATAGAAATTATATTTTAAGAATACAAAATGATATTAATACTGACCCGGCTTTGTTTTGGAGGCACGTAAATAACTCTAAGCAGTCTGGGGGCTATCCATCTGCCATGTATCTGGACAACAGGACTGGTAGTGGTGGTGCTGAGACTGTTAATCTTTTTGCTGAGTTCTTTTCAACTGTGTATGCAGATGCCCACCTGGAGGTACCTGATTATTACACATCCCTGGATAATAATATTGATTTGCAGGAAATTAATATAGATCTTCAATCTCTTTTTAATGCTATTCTTGACTGCAAATCTAAGCTTTCCTGTGGCCCTGATGGAATACCATCTTTTCTTTTAAGGGAATGTGTCTATACATTAAGCAAGCCTTTGTACATATTATTTAATTCCTCTCTTAACCAAGGAATCTTTCCAAATTTCTGGAAGGATTCATTCATAACTCCTATCTTTAAGTCTGGGGACCGCAGTGACGTAAAAAATTACAGGGGTATTAGTATACAATCTGCAATACCCAAGCTCTTTGATGCACTAGTTACATCGTCTTGCTCGTGGGGGTGCGGGGGAAGTATCTTGGAGGGACAGCATGCATTTTACCCGGGACGTTCTACACTGACAAATCTTTTGACCTACCAGGATCATCTGTTGGGTGCCTTTGGGAAAAGACTACAAGTTGACAGTGTTTACACTGATTTCTCCAAGGCATTTGACAGGGTGAATCACTCACTATTATTAGCTAAATTGAGAGCTATCGGACTGGGGATAAGGTTGTTGCGTGGCTGGGTAGTTTTCGACTAACCGGGTACAGCGTATTAAGATAAATAACTTTATTTCAACTGATATTGCTGTCCCTTCGGGTGTTCCCCAGGGCTCACACTGTGGACCGCTGTTATTTTTGCTGTTTGTGAACGATATATCCAATTTTGTGTGCGAGTCTGACTTCCTAGTGTTTGCCGATGACCTCAAGCTCTTCAAAGTAATTCACACTCGTGCAGATTGTGATTTATTGCAATCTGACATTAATAATTTGTCTCTATGGTCTAAGATGAATGGTCTAGGTTTAAATATTGGGAAGTGCTGCTCCATTACTTTTGCTAGAATAAAACATCCAGTGGTTTATGAATATGTCATTGATGGTGTGACTCTTAAGAGGGTTGATGAGGTGACTGATCTGGGGGTAGTTTTGGACAGTAAATTATTGTTTAACAGCCACATCGCATCGCTAGTGAAGCGTGCGAGTAGGAGCTTGGGTTTTGTAACAAGATTTTGTAAGGACCTTTCATGCCCTGTTTATGGGATTTTGTATTGTTCTTTTGTGCGTTCCATTTTGGAGTATGCGAGCCAGGTTTGGTCTCCTCAGTACGCTGCACACATTGCAGAGCTTGAAGCTGTCCAAAGGGAGATTTCTGCGCTCCTGTGCCTTTAAGTTGAAAATACCCTTGTTGGATGGTCACACCGATTACAATGAAGTTATGTCTAGACTTAACTTATGTACATTACAAAAACGAAGGCTTCATGCTGATATGTGTTTTCTATATAAACTCATAAATGGCTCTATTGATTCAAGTTATCTTCTAAGTCGCTCTAAACTTTTCCACCGTTCATCGAACCAGATCAAATAATTTATTTTACCTAGAGCCCCAGAGAAATAATTATGGCTTGCATGCTCCACTGGTGAGAATGCAGAGTAATTTTAATGTTTTTGATTTTCGTTTGGATGTTAGTCTTTTCAGTTTTAAGAGGGCGCTGGGTCGTCATTAGGCGTCTATTGGAATATGTTTGGAATTATAATTATTATTATGTTTTTTAATTTGATCTACTGATCTGTGTTGTCTGTACTGTGATGCATTTAATATTTATTTAAATTTTTATAATTTTGTAAGTTTGTTATGTAGTTTTTGTAGATTTAATTTGTTGTTGTAAAATGGAGTATCCGTAAATAAATAAATAAATAAATAAATAAAATAAATAAATACACCTAACGTGTTCATAAAAAATAATTTACAAACTCTCTTTCTTTCTCCATTGATACTAAAAAAATAGCCAATATTTTCCCTTGAACCTTCTTCGTTTACACGTCTGTATTTCGGTGTCACTGACTCCATGTGAGAAGCAGCAAACTGTCTCTGAAGATTATTGTCACCTAATTTTCAAAAATTATTAAAAATAGCCTCTCGAATTTCTTTTTCTATTGTATAACATTTAAATCTACATTTTTCTTTGCATGAAACCTTCATTTGTTTTTCCGCAACTTGCCTTCCTCCTTCTGAAATGTAACTTTGGCCGCTATTAACTTTCTTTTTCTTTATATTTCTTTTCCATGTTTCAGATCGTCTTACCCGTTTCCGGCTATTAATTTTAAGCTCCGCCAATACATTTCCTTCTTCTTTTTGAGGTCATTCTTTATTTGGTTGCGGTATGTTATTCGGCATTTGTTGCTCGTCACCTTGATCTTCATGACAATTTCCCTCAGTTCCACTTTCGCTCTCAGAACTGTAATATTCTTCAGAACTGCTTTGAAAGCTGCGTGTCGGGATGAATTCTTTATCTCGTATTGAGTCGTCATTATGAGCCGAATCATTAAATTTAGACTTGCAAATAATTTCAAAATTGTCAGTACAGTGAGGAGCCACCTCAGTTAAATATTCATTCTCAGAACTACTGGGTGCATCTATCGCGGCATTTTCTAATGTCTGCAACAAATAGACAAAAAATCACGGAAATGTCCAATTACGGAAAGTAAAATTATTAAGCATAATATTTAAATTTAGGTACCTTAAAGAGAGTCTCGGATTGTGAATCTATCCACTGTACCACATTCTTATTTGCATTGGAAAAACAGGCATTACTTATTTCCGACTCCGCCGTAATATGAGGTATTGATGATTTGCATGCACTGGCACTGTTGATATTTCTGGCGAATGCTAATAAAGAGAAAAGATAAGCGTAAAAAGAAGATAAGTGTAAAGAAATTAAAATGGACTACTTCATCAAAACTATAAAAGTTATTGTTTAGAATAACTTTATAAATTAACAAATTAAGTAGACCATTTGCTTTTTTTATTTAAAGTAAGATTAAAGTCATAATAGACTTACCTCACTATTTAAACGAATGGCTGCAGAAAATGTACTATCGTCAAATTCTTCTAGTTCTAAGGCTCGCTGAACAATTAGTTTTGATCTAGCACTCATTTTTTAAACACTAATTATATTAGAAAAATAAATTATTCGAACACGGTAAATACTATAAACCACCAAAACATAACTGCCTTCTGCCGGCTTTTGAGGTTAGGTTTGTGTTTAGTTTGTAATAAATTCAGTGCAATAGCGCCACATATGATCAATAGGGTGGTTGTGAAAATCAAAGTTCAGTGCAATACCGCCATATGTAAATTTATGGCAGTATTGCAATAAATGGTGAGCTGGATTTCATAGGGCCATATTTGCAAATATAATATAACCTTTAAATTTTAGCACTTGTGGCTATATTCATTCTAAAGTACAATATATTAGCAATCGAATACCGCCATAAAACCAAAAATAAAAAATTTGCACTTACGGCGGTATTGAACTGGATGTACGATATGTCAGCAATTATTGACTTCCGGCAGTTGGTACAGTAACTTTAATTTTGATATTTTTATCAGTCATTTTAACTATGTTTGTAAATATGCCAACGATTTGGTGAATGACCCACTTAAGATTTTATCGGCGCTATAGTACGATTTAAACCAAAAAATATTACCTAAATCTCTAAGATATCTAAGGATTGTTAATCTTTTTTTATTATTGATTATATTTTAATCAGGTTTTTTTCCATTTTTTTTTAGGTAAATACAAATTGGTAGAAAAAATATTACACTGAAATATTTCGTTACTAAATAGTTTTTACCATGTAACGGAATTAGCTTCGTTAAAATTACTGATAATTTTTTAAATTTTTTTAGCACATTTGATAATAATAAAAAGGATTAGTTACGTTTATGTTTGGGTTAGCAGTTAATAATTATTTAAAGGGTTTAAAATGTTGTCTCAATCATGTGTAGGGAATATAAGTACCATTAACATATAAATTGGTAATATTAAAATAAAAAATAAACAAAGTATACTTTGTTATAGGTTACATCGCGCGCTATTCTTTTAGCCATTGCAGTTGTTTTGGGGTATAAGTTCATTTTCGAGACTTTATAATAAGAACCAAACTTATTTTACATACCTATGTGTTTAGTTTTAATGACATTAACATCTTGGACTTCATTTGCTAATAGGTATAGCACGTTTTCATTAATAAGCAGCTCCAAGCATTTTCAAGTGATGATAAATGATAACTAATAACTCAGCTATGATAAAGATTTCCCCGGGGCCACCGACAGCCGCATACCGCAATAAAAGAATAGGTTTCAAGGTCAAACCAATAAAATAATGAATTAATACGGCATTGTCCGTAAAATCTTTGATTTAAAAACAGTCTTTATTAATTTTTTTTCTTTATTTCAAATGCATAATAGGAGATAGGGGTATCTACTACTTGTGTTAGTTGTGTTCAACTTAATTATAAAATTAAAAGACGAAATAAAAAGAAATAGAAATCGATCATGTTATTTTTAAAAGTAAGCTTAGATAATATACTTTTTTTGCAGCATTATTTTCAGTAAGCCAGAAACTTTTTTGTTTTAAGAAATTTTGCTATATCTATAAACCAAAGATTCAAAAAAGTTAAAAAAAAATTTCAAGTCTTATAGGTGACTTAAGTTTTTCCCTTACTTAAAATAGTGCTGCAAAAAAAAGTAAAATTTGGAGTTTTTTTAAATCTCACAAATAAAACTCGGCAATAAGCGCAGTGAGTTTCGCTTACGTTTCTTTTGTCGATTAAAAAAAATTGTAAATATCTTGTTAGTTCCGGAGTTATCGGGATGTTTGTGTGAAAAAGCAATTAAATATAATTTTGACAAATTTCGTAATAAAAATTGTTGTCTCTACTAAAAAATGTTGTAGTTATTCATTTTAGGTAAGCAACTATCAGGTCCATCATGTTCCATGTGGTTATACCTTAAAAATAAATCGAGAAGGTACAAAAACTAAATTCTTCCTTAATAAATATTTTTTTTATTTTTTCACAATACTAAGAGACTTTTTTTCTGTTTTCCAGTTCACTAATGGTCAACACAACACCTCAACTTAAGGCCCAAACAGCGTTTACAGTATTACCTTAATAGACAAAGATTTTTTTTTAAATTTACATACAAGATTTTTGTAATATACATATGATTTTGATCCCACCTAAAAATAATCAGTGAAAAAATGCTATTTACGCGATAAAAATAAAACGGTTTAAAATCTTACTCGAAATTTTTTTTAAATTCTTTTTTTGTTATTTATTAAAAACAGTGAAACAAGACAAACTAGACCAATAAAATCTAAAAAACACGTCTACTATTCCTACAAATTTCTACTTGTTTTATAACATGTACAAATTATTTTAAGGGAGCTTTACGAGATTTTGCTAAGGCGAAATTTTTAATAATTTTGGAGAAGTCGCAGTTTCTAGCCAATCGCGACCCAATAGGTAATATGCCAAGAGCACTCAACCGTTCCTAAACCATTGTAGATACAAAGAGATTTTTTTATTCTAGAAAGATAATTAAAAAATCGTTCTGCTTGGGCTACGGTTACAGGTAAAGTACGAACTAGCCTTAACTCTATAGCTATATTTGGAAACAAGGTATCTAATTTTAATTTGTGAGTTTCATTAAAAGATTAAATGGGATAACGAGTGTCCCGAAAATTTGCAGAAAAGATGGTTTTAAGATGTTTTTTCTTTTTTAAATTGAGAATTGATATTTGCATCGTAATGCTTTTAAAGGATGCGTAATCAGCAGTGTTAAATTTTAAATTTATTACATTAACTAGAAAAGATACCCAGATCTTGGAGCATAGTCTTTTTTTATACAATTATGTATTTGTAAAAAATAATAAGTTTGCCAGCCTGCGAGCCTCCTCATAAACCCAAGCCTCGGTAATTTGTCCGCATTTAAAGTCTGCTCGTGTGGACTGGATGTTACTTAAAAATTTGGATTTTATAAATTTCGTACATGATTTTGAAACTTAAAACTAATTTTTTGGAAAAAAAATGTTTTACTATTTTAACAATAAATTGATCAGTCAATATTAATTTTTATATAAATATTTAGAAACTCTTTCATAGACAAATCTTTCTGAAGAGAGAAGAAAACCTTTAGATAACTTCCGAGCATATCGCACAGTTTTTAAAGAATTGCAAGATTTTTTTTTTAATGTAAGGCCTACCAAATCTGGTGTTGTATATGTATTGTAAAGAATAAACCAGCTTACACAAAAATGCTCTGTAATTAATTGCCATACTGATGGATTTTTCCGCCGTAATTTTTTGCGAAAAATATATTTTATCTTCCTTAAACATGTTTTAATTAACCACACTGTATATTCCCAATGAAAAAACTTTTTTTCAAGTCTGTCATTGACACTTCGTCCTCGCATATTATCTTCATTCTTATTCTAAAAGTTTTCAGACTGTGGAACATGTCCACCGAAATTTTTAATTTCTCCCCAAAAGTCTATATTATAACCATATTAACAGTGGCGGATTTACACTTCTGCCGCCAGTAGGCTATTCAAATTTTGTCGCTCCTACCTACGTCCACAATTTGATACCCTAGTTATTATATTAATTACATTTTTTTTGTCAATAAAAATGTTACTTTATGATTTGTGCATTACCGTCCATATTACACCACCTTTTTCCCGTAATAAATTGTTTTTAAAACCCAACGGTTTAGTTAGGATTTCACAAGAAATTGTTTTTGGATATATTACTGAGCTAATAAAAGCCTAATTATGTACTACTAATAGGGCGGGATAAGTTATATGTCGTGCCTTAATACTACTTACACAATAATGTACATTCGGTAAACGTCATTAAATAATTTTTATTGCCCTTACTTACAGTTTATAAATAACACAGGTCCACAAAAAAAATAAGTGGTGTGTGCTAGGTGTCAGACTAAGATTTTCTGGCGTATTTTTTCTGATGAACACGAACCGGAAGTCAAAATTGGGGGTCAAACAGCAAAAAATCAAAAAAACTCCAAAAAACCGACACGGCACATTTACCGGCAGAAACCTGCTACCACGAAATGTTTGGACCAAGGCTATATAAACTATAAGAGACACAAAAAATGTTATAAAACAAATTGAGAGAGCTTTTCAAATTGTCTATAAAAAAGTTATATAAACATTTTTAATACGATAAATAATAAAGGAGATATAAACGAAAATGTAAAAATTTTAGTCCATAATAAAATTTTTTTTTATTAATGTAATTTTTGGGTTTTTTATTAATAAATTATTTATTTCATTCATTTGAATCTCAAATCACTTAGAATTCGTAGAAAAAAAAATTGTTCAGAGGTATACTTTGAAAAAATCATGAAAATTCGGTTTTTTGATTATAACTCGAAAATATTGCATTTAGATAAAAAGATTATATAACTTAATTAAAAACCTTTTAAAAATACAATATTTATATTATATAAAGTTTTGTGCATCTTTTATAGTTTTTAAGATATTGACGTTTTAAATTAAAAAAAAAACGGTCTGAAATTACTCGATTAAATGCTGTTTGACCCCCGATTTTGACTTTGATTCGTGTTTAACTACTCCAACACCCAGCACACACCATTTTTTTGTGGGCCTGTGTAATATATTTAGTTATCTGGTAACAATCCGGCTGAAGATGATGAAATTTAATTAATTATGTTATAAAAGTGTTACAATATCTTTTTGTATGATTTTCTATTTGCAACATATCAATTATACCTATCTATAAAATCTTCTTAATTAGTTCTAACTCTAAACCAAAGAGCTAAGGCGTTTAGGTTTTGATGGCTGAAGGTAGTTCTTAGATAATGTTTTTGCCTGTTTTAAGCAGGAAAAGGTTCTCTTAAACAGATCGTTGCTGGTTTACATAGAACCATGAGAACTACTGTATCCAAAATAGAATACAGTAGTTCGCATTGAACCTGATGTAATCAGTCCTAAAAGTATCACTTGCAAATTGTTAAAAAAATATCTAAAGGGTGAAACATATTACATGTTGAATTGTTTGTGTGGACCTAATAACATTAAGGTATATTAATATAAATATTTCTATTTCTGTGGGGCAAAAATATTTTGGCCCCAAATTTGCCGCCCCTAAAATCTGTCGTTCTAGTTCCAGCCTACTCAGCCTGCTGGTAAATCTTCCACTGCATATCAATCAACTACCTACGTAGAATATAGACAGATTAAAAAATAAGATCCACTAGAAACTGCCTAGACATTTAATCCCTTATTAATAGGTTTATTAAAGCGGTACCTAAACTTTAAGTATCATCAACTTTTTACTAATCTTAACTTGGAATGTGAAAAAAACAGGTAATCCAAGGATAATCCAGTTATGTATAACGCAGTAGGTATTAACTCCAAATTATATCATAGGTTAAAGTGACATTGTTTACAAAACATGTACACATGTTGTTTCGTATAATAAGGGATTAAACAGAATAACTGCAATAAGTGCACTGATACAAAAGGTTTTTAATCCTTAATTAAACCTTGTAGAAGGAAAAAATTGTTATTTTAAAGATATACGCATGATAAGGAATATTTATTGCATAAGTTAAATTTTGGAACGGAACAAAAAGGCTTAAAAAATCGAGTAAAGTCTTTTAAACATTTATAAAACATAATTAAAAAGTTGTAAAATTATTTATTTTTTGGACTTGTCACTTTAAACCTCAAAATATTTAATTTTTGTTATTGTATACGTACATGTTTATTTCGACGACCATTACAAAGGATCCTAAATTTTTTGGAATATATTTGTTTTGCCTCTTCTATCGTAACAATTATTCTAAATAATTTTAGATTATTTCATCTCTCCAATATTAATATGTTAATCCATTTAACAATAATACATTTATTGTTAAATGAAAGAGACTGTATATGTATAACGCAGTAGGTATTAACTCCAAATTATATCATAGGTTAAAGTGACATTGTTTACAAAACATGTACACATGTCGTTTCGTATAATAAGGGATTAAACAGAATAACTGCAATAAGTGCACTGATACAAAAGGTTTTTAATCCTTAATTAAACCTTGTAGAAGGAAAAAAATTGTTATTTTAAAGATATACGCATGATAAGGAATATTTATTGCATAAGTTAAATTTTGGAACGGAACAAAAAGGCTTAAAAAATCGAGTAAAGTCTTTTAAACATTTATAAAACATAATTAAAAAGTTGTAAAATTATTTATTTTTTGGACTTGTCACTTTAAACCTCGAAATATTTAATTTTTGTTATTGTATACGTACATGTTTATTTCGACGACCATTACAAAGGATCCTAAATTTTTTGGAATATATTTGTTTTGCCTCTTCTATCGTAACAATTATTCTAAATAATTTTAGATTATTTCATCTCTCCAATATTAATATGTTAATCCATTTAACAATAATACATTTATTGTTAAATGAAAGAGACGGTCCAGTTGTTTAATTATGTTATTAGATAGTTATCATTATAACGATTTACTTATTACCTGATTGGGGGTAATAGTGATAAAATATTTTAAAAATTAAAAAATAAGCGTTATATTTAGAGGACAACCACTATTGGTAGTATATTCCTTATAGGACCCCATACAACATATATAACACCCATAATTTTCTGAGTGGTATAACATATGACACCATGGTTATAATGTATTATTGTTAAATGGAAGAAACTGTCCAGTTGTTTAATTGTGTTATTAGATAGTTATCATTATAACCCTTTACTTATTACCGGATTGGGGAAAATAGTGGTAAACATATTTTAAAAATTTAAAAATAAGCGTTATATTTAGAGGGAAACCACTATTGGTGGTATATTTCTTATAGGACCCCATACAACATATATAACACCAAGAATATTCTGAGTGGTATAACATATGACACCATTGTAATAATGTATTATTGTTAAATGGAAGAAACTGTCCAATTGTTTAATTGTGTTATTAGATAGTTATCATTTTAACCATTTACTTATTACCTGATTGGGGGTAATAGTGATAAAATATTTTAAAAATTAAAAAATAAGCGTTATATTTAGAGGACAACAACCACTATTGGTGGTATATTCCTGTGGAAAATACTCGCGACTTGTCGTAAAAGTTGTTAATGGTAGCTTAGTGGCCGACATCCGAGAACTACATTTCCCACTTCGGAGTTGGTAGTTATTTCAATTTAAACGGAACTTTTATATTTGATGACAAAGGCACTCTAGAAGATAGGTTGGTCTTCTTTCTTGATGTTTTAGTATGCAAGGACTACTAGGTTATTAGATCTTACCAATTACGTCTACAATTATATTGTTTCTCGTCGTCTCTGTACTTGGGATTCTCTTGTTGTTCTTTGCTGCCCCTGGTACGATTTCACTAGCGCACAAAGGTAACCCTCCCTTTTTCTAATGTGTTCCCCCAGAGCAATAAAAGAAGACTTTCTCAAAACAATTAAATCTATTTACAAATATAAATAAAGCAACTAATTACAATGATAAACAAAAAAACAAATTAGAACTAACAATGAGAACTAGATTTTAGTGTGAAATGAACTGCCGTTGTTTTATTTATTAAGTGTAACTTAAAACCAATTTGGAAAAGATAAGATCCCCTGGTAAATTTAGGAAATACAAGCTTTAAGAAAATAAAAATATTTAAAATCACTTACTGCCGTTTATACTTAAAAAAACAAAGGAAGATAAACCCTTTCCCTTAAGAAGGATACCCTTAGTGAAATTCCCTTAAATATTCAATCTACTTGACTTTTAAAAGAATTTAATTTATAAGAAAAATGTCTAAGATCAAAACCCTCTGAACAGAGAACTCACGAGTAAAACACAACACGTTATAACGAGATTCAGACTATAATTAACTCAAATAATAATTTTTAAATTCCATGAAACCTATCCGTCCTTCCCTGATAAATCCCCACTTGATTTCGCGTGGTCCCTGGTTTAGGCCCTTTTCCACCAATTAAACAGGAAGATTAACCCTGTAATCCCGCCCTATTAGCGTGGTTCCTATTTTACGCCTTATTGCATACTTTGGCCTCTTAGAACTAGAGGGCGCGAGTGGTTCTAAATCGGGGTTCATTTAGTTTTTAAATTCTAATTTACGGCTTTAATGTTCAAGTCTTTTACCTTTTATATAAAATACTTAATAATAATCTATTCTACTAATTCCTATACTAAGAAGGTCCGTCTATGATTAGAAAAAAAAACCTATATGAAATTTATCGTAAATTTTGGATTTTTCTCTTTCTTGTCGTTTTACATAGGTAAAAAAAAATCATAAGACGAAACTACTTTACAAATCAAATTAATACGCTACAAAAACAGAGTCTTCATATATATTCTTTTGTTTTTCATAATGGTAAAATCGGTTTAATAAAAATAATGAGCCAGGCCATGGTCATTTTGTCGACATCTGTGCATGTGCCTTCTTTTTCCCGAACCATAAACCACGTTGAGGGTAGTTCTGTGAATTTTTGTATCTTGAATAATATTTGGTTACTGTTTACGATGTTTACTTAATTCCAGTATGCGATAAATTAAGGTTTTGGGTTCTTAAAATATTTACAACCGACATATTTATGAGATAAGTCCTGGGAACGTAACAAAATATTTTTTTAGATTATTGTTTATCTTAGAAGCCCTTATCCCCCTATTAAGTTATATTTCCCACATGGTGCTAAAAGGTTTTTTACTTTGTGGGCAACGAAATAGTCTTTTGAACATACAGGGTGGTCAAGATATATTCCCTTACATTCCTTATAGGACCGCATACAACATTTATAACACCCAGAATTTTCTTAGTAGTATAACATATTACACCATGGTCTATGAAATGTACAACAAATGGAAAGCTTTTGTACTTTGCCAGAAAATCTAATTTTTTATAAAATTGCGGTATGGTCCGTTCAAACAATTGAAAACTGTTTAGGACTAAGTATCCTTATTTAAAAAAATATAACAAAATGGAAAAAAAATGTTACCTAGAATCAAAAGGTATCCTTAAAAATAAAGTCATGACTTATTTATTTGATTATTATTTAACGTTGACGGAACTGGGAAAGGAATGGGTTAAACACCGGAAAACCCGGCACTCACGGTTCTTCGTGATCTGTCAAAAGATTAAAAAGATTTTACATATTTTTATTATTCTTATTCAATATTTATTTAAAGTCCCGTCAACTAAATGACTTTTGGATAACTTTTTTTTAATTAAAGCTTATTTATAATATATATTTGGATTAATAGCTTTGCTAACCATTTACCTACTATAAGATACTTTGAAAGGGAAGGTGGACATACAGAGACCCTTTACAAATTTTTGTTGTTAGCTCTCTTTATTTGTTTAAATCTGTTCAGTTACCCAATGTACTTTTATCGTTTGTTTTTTTTCATTTCCATCCGCTCTAATTTTAGGACGTTATGTTAATATCTGTTTTACACTTTCATAAGAATTTAAAATATTAGGAATTTAAATTTATAAAAAAAAATTATATGCTTATTAAAGTAATTTGATTAGAGCTGCCTGTAAGAGTTTAAAATTAGAATAAAAAGAATATGCGTAATAAAAAAGTAATTCAGTTCTCAAAAAAAAAGCTAATAAAAGGCCTGGATTTAGTACATAATTCAGTTTTTTTTTAACTAACCTTGTATTTCCTTTGACTGGTTATAAAACTTACTGCTGCTAACAAAACTATATTATTAAAAGTCATGCTCTCTGAGTATAAGGTTAATTTTTTAATGTTTATAATAATTTCACCACTATCTCCTATATTTCCTGTAGAACAAAATGTTTAAAAAATCTTAAAGATGAGTTTTAAGTACCTCTACAACATATGCAATTAACCCTATGCTATTCGTAATAGTAGTTTAAAAAAAAAGACAATTCAAAAAAAAAATTGCAATTTTTGGGGTGAAAATTAGCCAAATCCGGATAAAGGCCGATTTTCGATTCATACTCGACTATGGCTTATGCCACTTTTACTATGACTTTCTGTTTAACCTTCGACCAGTGTAAATATTCGGTTGAAAACTACATAGTTTTTTCAGGAAAGTTCGCTGGAGAAACCAAATTGAGCGTCCCCAGCTCTCGGGGATCAAGGAGAAATTCAACTGCCATTTAGTAGAGATTGAACTCTATAAGAACAACACCGATACGTCACGGTTTCATATGGCAAACCCGTATAAAACCGTGACGTATCGGTGTTATTCTAACAGCGTTCGAATTCTAGTAAGTAGTGCCGTAAAGTGTAGTCTTGAAGTCTGAAGAATTTATAAACCTTTTCTAGAATCACTCGTGGTGGCGTTGGTCGTGTGGTGCCTAAAAGTACAAACTCCTAAGGACAAAAAAGGTTCTGGTTTAGAGCCAGACTTTGAAATTTATTACCCGAATGCGCTGGCAAAATGAATCCTAAAGGAGTTCAAGCCAATTAATTATAAAAAGCAAACAAGAACTTTTACTTTGAAGTGAACTTTGGTATATGCATGATAATGCCCACCCCATTTTGCCTTTGCTATTCGGCAATATTTACATCTTAAGGCTGGTTTATGATTACAAATTTAAATTTAATTTAACTTTAATTTAACTTTAGTGTAAGATCATTGCACACCAATATATAACCGCGTTTATATAAACTTTAAGAAAACTTGAACTTTAACTTTTATTTAAGAAGTTGGCCAACCTTTATCTTCTTAAAGTTAAATTAAACAATAATGAAAATGAGCATACGCGAGCAGTGTAACCAAACTTAAAATTTCCCTAAACCGAGCTGTCAACTTCAACCTTTAACCCGATTTACGTAACGGACAATACGGATATCTTTCTTAATTATTTTATTTATTAAGTTATAACAAACCTAGCACAAAAAACAGTTAAAACCTTGTCAAAATATAAAAAATGATCGAACTGTAATATGTCATTATGTAAAAGACATTTGACATTTAAAATAAAAATACCTAGATTTATACCAACCCGACGAAATTCTCGTGTTTCTGCGCTTGAGTAACGTAAATGTAAACATTTACTATAAATGGTCTGGAAATTCTTAAAGTTAAAATAAATTTTAATAAAAGTTAAATCAGATTTAAAGTTGTCTGCATAAACCAGCCTTTAGTCGATGGCTTGGAACTGGAAATAGCCCTCACATTAATAAGATCTTAATATGTGTGG
This sequence comes from Listronotus oregonensis, assembly GCA_019359885.1. Classification (NCBI taxonomy): domain Eukaryota; kingdom Metazoa; phylum Arthropoda; class Insecta; order Coleoptera; family Curculionidae; genus Listronotus; species Listronotus oregonensis. The sequence goes on along the minus strand of JAHBCN010001753.1, from coordinate 154,822 downwards.
TTTTTTATGGGCGCTTTTAAAAAGTAAGTAAAAATTCCCAGTAAACACACGTAAAGATTTTTTGACGCAACTAAAAGAATTAAAAAAGGTTTTAAATACCATCGGTTACCGGTTAAAAATATTTGAGTTTTCAAAGATTTGGTATAAAGAAACAAACATTCTAACATTTAGTACATTTATTTGTGATAAGAATTAACATTTCTGTTACAATTCTTTAATAATTTCTGTTTTCTTAGCAGTGTCACACGTAGGTGTGCTTTTCGCTATACCTTACACTGTCCCAGGAGTGAGATACGCATACCACCCATCATAATGTCTTGGTAATGCAGTTTAGAGAAATTTCATTTTAGGAGACTTGTCATCACATAAAATGGCAGTTGGAGTCACAGCTATCACTTACCCTCAGTAACTGCACTCAATGTCTAAATAAATATATACATTTTATCATGTTTTTTGTTTTTTTTTGTATCTCAGACACAAACAGAAATTTATTACTATAAAAGTAATTTATAAAATTAATTTTTCCAGTAGCATGCATTTTTCATTTCTCGTAAATAATATATGCTTTTAACATTGGACAACTGCTTAAATTTAAAATTTAACCTTGGTTAAACCAAAATAGATTTATTTATAAATTTTAATCAATTAATAAGATTTAATTACAAATCCAGTACAAAAATATAAAAAAAAACCATAGAACGTAGTAGATGTTAAATTATCCATATTTTTAAATATGTCTAAAAAGATAAATGCACTAAATTTTAATTAGAACGTTACGTTAAGAAATCAAATTTGAAATTTTTAATTAAAATATTTTTCTCTTTTATAACAACATTTTTTTGATAAATAAAGTTCGTAGCTGTTAGGAGGTGATAATCCATGTCCGCATTTAAAAAAATAATTTTGTCATTTAATTTTTATTTAGTAAACGAATTAAATTATTTCAATAAATCTCTTTAATCTGTTATTACTATCTTCTTTTTTCTGTAAAATATTATTTTTTATTATTTATTTTAAAACTTCCTTCTTTAAGTTTAACTAACAATTTATATTTTTAAGACATTTCCTATTAAAATTAGTGTATATATTGTATTAGTGTTGCAAATATTCGCATCCTCATCCGCAATTGCGGACTTTCGCAACAATTTGGGCATTCCGCTTTCGCATCTGCAATAAATCTATGCGAAGTTTCATGCGGATGCGGATGTCGCCCAAGTTGCTCTACAAGAAAGAAATTAGGTGGGGCCGGCGAGTGGCGCGTGTTTGACCAATAGGAGCGAAGATTTCCTTCGGTGACAAGTTCCGCCTGCGACGCGTTTGTTATTGTGTACCATTTGTTTACGGTAAATCAATTATTACATGTTTAGTTCCGCTTAGTGTATGAACTCTATGAACATTTTGGTTATTAAGTGTTCCAAGCGAAGAATTGTTCAGTAGCGCAGGTTTAATTTAGGAACCTCTGCGTAACAGACTTGACCCCGAGAAGGCGGCAATATTGCTTTTTATTAAACATGATGCTTCAATTTTTAACTTCCAAAATAACTAATTAGATAGGTTATAAAATTATTAAATAAATACTGTTACGGACTTTAGTTAGTTTTTAGTTAATAGAATTGTAAAAGGTTAGAATTATTTTATTTAGGTTAATAATTTATTAAAAAATAGGTTACCTTAGTTTCCCTTCCCTTTTTCGACGGTCATTGCGGATTATCCTGAGGGCGCTGGAGACATCTATTTAACACTTTTCTTGCATCCTGTAGTAAAAGAATTCTTCCAGCTAATTCTAGACTTTTCCAGACTTTTCCATTCTTTTCCACATTACTATATAAAGCGCGAAGGAAATCCGCACGGGTCAGTTTAGTTTTGTCTTTCGACGAGATAAGAAGTTGACAGACAGTTAAAGGTTAAACAGTTGTCATTATTACGTTACGTTAAAGTGTTACCATAGAAACGTTTGTAAACCTGATATCCAATAAAAAGGTGTAAAACCAGGATTCGTGTTTTTATACGGGGTGTCACGGAACAATACTATTCTTGCTATTTTACTTCTGAAGTCTGCATCCTTCAGTCGTTTGTAAGGTCACTCCGGGAAACGACGATAATCACGCAACCAAAATCGTTGCATTTATGACTACAAGAGCGACCACCGGCTCAAGCCTGCCTGGCTGACTTGTCCTCAGGATCCTGAACAACGAAAAACTGAAGAATACACAATATATAACTGTATATGTAATGAAATGTAACTTATAATTAATTAATATAGCACTTGCTTGAGTTTGAGTTTGAGTCTCCTAGCCGTGAAGACCCGGGTTCGATCCCCGCACTGTCCATTGGACTTTTTCATAGCTCGTCATCTCACAGAAGGCAATGGCAAACCACTGTGTAGTATTTCTGCCTGGTAAACCCTCTCACATGTGCTTCGAAAGGCACGTTAAGCCGGTGGTCCCCATATCTGTGTCTAGTTGGTACGCAACACAGATATGTGCGAGAGGGCGCCTACACTCTACAATAGAGTATGGCACCGCAAGAAGAAGAAGAAGATGTATGTATTTGTCATGTTCTAGATAAAATAAATAGTAGCTTTTAGCTGGGTAACTATTTTAAGTCGTCTTAAAACCATGTACTTAAATTAAGTATGCATCTTAGAAAGTAATTACTTTTAATTTATAGTTAAAAATTACTATAATATGCAATGTCACAACTTCTATTATTTATAAAAAAGCTATCTGTTTACAAAACATGCATTTACGCTTGGGTAATTTTGAAATAAAGAAAAATCATCCCCCATGAGCTGTCAATACCATTCCACACTTTCGTACTTTGTGCTCAGTCTTGGTTATAAATTACTGCGGAATGACGCAAGCAAATTAACAAATGATCATCATATGTAGAGAGTAGTGGCGTAGGTATCGGAGGGTAAGGCGGAGCAATGCCAATGAGTAATAATTGTAAAACAATTATTACTGTTTGACAAAACTCTAATCAAATAAAAGATTCTGTAGTTTTTTCGCATGGAGTGCATTCCTCGCTTTGTGAAAAGTAGTCACGAAAGGAATAATTTTGCCTCTTGGAGCAACGATTTTTTTGTTTGATTTTTAAAAACTTTTGCATGATTGTATAGTACAAACTCTTTAGTAATACTAACTGCCTAATAAAAATATTAAGTAATAACTAAAGGAGGTAATTAAAGGAAAGAGGCGACTCTTCTTTAAAAACAGTACCGTTATTTGAAAAAACAACACCATTATTTGAAAAACCATTTGGAAAACAGGGCCGTTATTTGAAAATACGATGCCTTATTTGAAAAAAACAGTTCCGCCATTTGAAAAAACAGTATCGGTATTTAAAAAAAACATTGTCGTTATTTGAAAAGACGATGTCGTTTTTGGAGAAAAACAGTGCTTTTATTTGGAAAAACGGGAACGGGGCTGTTTTTAGGAAGAATATGAGTCTTTTTATTAAAACTTATAACCTAATCATTTAAAGCATAAGTTCCAAGATGATCGATAAAGACATATAGCGTCGACTAATAAAGGCAACCAAAAAAATACTTAGATATAAAGAAGAAGGAAAGAAGTGAGCAAGCCGAGGTACAATTTAAAGAATAGAACTTATAAAAAAAGTATACAGAATACCTTTTTACCTTTTTATAAATGGTACAAAATCTAACATATACATGTTTCCTATTAAAATTGTAATTATTGAATATGTTAACATTTCTTCTAACATAACTTTTACAATCAAAAAGGAATATAAACTACCAAACGATTCGTTGCCGCCAGAGTTAAAATTTGACAATAAAAATAACATTTTTAGGTGACAAACTAAATTAATTATCTGTTATAAGTTTGCTTTTAACTTTAATTCATTCGTGCAATTGTCTTACCAAATACCATTTGTACTTAGATTTTGAGTCAGATATTTTTTGCCAGGTTTTGAATACTTCGAAAGTTCAACTCATTTCTCTAATATCTGACCTTTTATGATATAACCTATGATAAACTTTCATTAAATGTTTAGTTTTTTAAGTTTTTATTTCTATATTTTCAATATTTTCATAGTTTTCTGACATATTTTAGAAAATATTTCCAAATATGGTATATTTCCGGATTTTCCACCACTAGGTGGGCCGGAACTTGGCCTGGCGCGCTATAATTCTATGAGAAATTATATATTTCGTAATTGTGACGCCCGTTAGAAAAACTTATTTGGTTTCAAAGTAAAGCTTTGTTAGTCTTTTATTTGGTTAAACATTGCTTTTTTCTATATAAATTATTAATAATCCGCTTATTTTGAGAACTTACGAGAATTTTTTGTTTAACAAACGATATTAAAACTTATTTTTTTGTTTAAAACAGGATTCGCCATACCTAATTAACTATTGTCAGTAAATAAAATAAAATAAATTTCCTACTGCTTTTATATATATATATATATATATATATATTATATATATATATATATATATATATATATATATATATATATATATATATATATATATATATATATATATATACTAACAGAAATCATACCCAACCCTTTAATTTCTTGAATGAAAACAAATGGTTTTCAAATTTTAGGATGACATATTATATTAGAAGATGCCGATTTTGGATATTATAACATGTGCCTATTACTTCCGGTTTAACCGGAAACGACATCAACTTTGATTTTTTTAATGGAACACCCTATATATTTTTGAGAATTTGGATTCAACGGATTATTTCTGATATAAAATCTATATTATGTTCTATACCCATCTCTGTTAGTTTTTGAGAAAATGGCGATTAAAGATGTCCAAATTACCGCATATTATGCAGTTTTATGGGAAAACAAATGAATTTTATTAAAATTTTTTATGTTTAATTTCATTTTTGCTGAAGGCTCTATCTGTAAAAGTCATAATAAAACTACCTCCGGCATTACCGGAAGTGCTGCGAGAATTGACTTTTCTAATAAAGTTACTTCAAAAATTTTAATGCAACACCCTGTATATTTTCGAAAAATTTGGATTCTTCAGGTGATTCTTGATATAAAATCTGCATTATATCCTATACCTATCTTTGTTAGTTTTTGAGAAAACGGCGATTGAAGATGTCCAAACGACCGCACATTATGCAGTTATAGGGGAAAAAATTGTTCTCAAAAACTAACAAGGATAGGTATAGGATATAACACAGGCTGTATATCAGGAATGACCCATAGAATCCAAATTTTAAAAAATATATAGGGAGTTGCATTAAAATTTTTGAAGTAACATTATTAGAAAGGTTAATTTTTGCAGCACTTCCGGTAAAGCCGGAAGTAGTTTTATTATGACCTCCACAGATAAGGTCTTCAGAAAGAATTAAATTTAACATAATGCATTTTTATAACATTTATTTGTTTTCCCATAAAACTGCATAATGTGCGGTAATTTGGACATCTTTAATCGCCATTTTCTTAAAAACTAGCGGAGATAGGTATAGGATATAATATAGATTTTATATTAGAAATAATTCGTAGAATCCAAATTCCGAAAAATATACAGGGTGTTCCATTAAAAAAATTAAAGTTGATGTCGTTTCCGGTTGAACCGGAAGTAATGGGCACATGTTATAATATCCAAAATCGGCATCTTATGATATAATATGTAATTCTTAAATTTAAAAGCCATATGTTTTCATTTAAGAAAATAAAGGGCTGGGTAGTGATTTCGTTGTCACCCGGTTTATATATTACAGGGTGTCCCAAAAGTAATGGGACACAGAGCAACAGCAGATTCCATGGGTCGAAATAATGCAATTCACGTAAACTTGCCTCGTCCGAATATTGATAATAACAAAGATACAGGGTGTTAAACTTTTAATTTTGCTTTCGTTTTGTCTTAATATTTCTTTAAACAAATATCCTATCGGTACAAAATTTGGGATCTGGGGGTTTTTTGAGGCGAGAAATTTAAATTCGTCCACGCTTTTAATGTTGCTACTAGAGGGCGCCAGCTACGGCATACCTCACTTGTTTTAGATGTCGTAACTTTTTTTGAGCCGAGAATATTGACCTGTTTATTAAAAAATAAGTTACTATAAATCCACTTGCATCAAAAATGTATACTTTATTTAAGTCTCTAGGAGCAGCCGAATTTTGGCCAATTGTTTTCAAACTTTGCATAGTGATATTTCTTAACACGCTGATCAAAGGTCATTCAAGGCACAAAACCCGAAAACGCCTCCAACCCTCCCAAAATCACCCTCAAAAGTCCCCAAATCCCCAGTGATCTTTGAGGGTGATTTTGGGGGGGTTGGAGGCGTTTTCGGGTTTTGTGCCCGAAAAGACCTTTGATCGGCGTGTTAAGAACTATCACTATGCAAAGTTTGAAAACAATTGGCCAACATTCATTTTCCATAAAAAAAGTGCGAGATACTTTAAAGTGCGTTTATCTCGAGAACGGCTGCTCCTAGAGACTTAAATAAAGCATACGTTTTTGATGCAGATATATATATAGTAACTTATTTTTTAATAAACAGGCCAATATTCTAAGCTTAAAAAAAGTTACGACATCCAAACCAAGTGAGGTAGGACGTAGGTGGCGCCCTCTGGTAGCAACATCAAAAGCGTGAACGAATTTAAATTTCTCGCCTCAGAAAACCCCCAGATCCCAAATTTTGTACCGCTAAGTTATTTGGTTAAAGAAATATTAAGAAAAAACGAAAGCAAATTTAAAAGTTTATCACCCTGTATCTTTGTTATTATCAAAGATAATACTACTACGGATAAGATGAACCATTCAATGCTATATTTTTGATACCCCTAATGGACTTTGGCTAACGCGAGCCGATGTCCATCGAGAGATTTTCGCGCTATCCTTGAACGAAAGTTAAACAGTGTTGCCGGCAGGCCTTTACTATTGGCGTGATGAAACGCGACTAGAAAATACACATACCGTTTAGCCGCCCGCTTTCGCTACTTCGTGTTCCGAATAAGGTATAAGCGACAGACATTGGCAATGTCGCACGGTTTGTTTCGCTGGGGCAGAGGTTACCGACTTAATTTTATTCGCATTTACGGAAGCATTGATATCTCCGAACTGATTCAAAACGCCCCATTTAAATGAACCATCTATTCGTAGTAGTATTATCTTTGTTATTATTAACTTTTGGATAAGGCCAGTTTACGTAAATTGCATTATTTCGACTATCTGCTGTTGGTCTGTGTCCCATTACTTTTGGGACACCCTGTATATACAGTGTGGATCAGCCAAATGGAATAAATTCAATATTAAATAAATGGGGCGTATTCGAAAAATGCCATTATGCAGGTTGTGTAATGTGACGGTGGGCAATATCAACTTCCTTAACTTAAATGCAACATCCTGTATATTATTCAATTTTTGGTTTTTTCAAAGCATTCTAGACATATTTTATGTAAAATGTCCTATACCTATCTTCAACTGTTTCGGAAATATTAAGCGTTTTCAGGTTTCCTGCATCTATTGCCTTTGCCATGCTTGCCACTTTCTTTTTTTTTTTTTTATCTTGGGACAGTCCACAAAGGCTGATGCCTAAGTACTAACGTACCGTGGGTGTCTTTAGTGTGGTGAGAGGGAGTTTGTTCACACGGGACATAAATTTTTGGAGATTGGAAGGAGAAGGAAAAGCTTCTGCGGGCAGCAGGTTCCATAGTCTTGACACTCTAGGGATGAAGGAACGAAGAAAGCGGGAAGTTCGGGGCCTCTCTAACTGAACTGTAACAGGATGCATAAAAGTAAAAATACTGGCCAATTCCTCTGAGCAGAAGCCGTGAAAATACCTATAGAAGAGCGACAGATCCCCTACAGCTCGACGGTGGGCAAGAAGAGGAAGCCTTTCTGTGAGCGTTGGATCATTAATAAGACGAACGGCTCTTCTTTGAATGGAGTCCAGAATGTTAAGTGTTGTAGGGGACGCCATTCCCCAGACATGAGAACAATATTCTAAAGAGGGTCTGATTTGGGATACATACAGAGTGTACAGATTGGAAGAAGAGAAATATTTTCTGGCTCGAAAGAGGAATCCAAACTTTTTTGTAGCTGCCGAAGCTATGGATGAAATATCTTTGTGCCAGTTGAGGTTATTCTCAAAAGCAACGCTGACAAGATTAAACGACTCTTTGTTCTGCAGAACTTGGCCGCTCATATGTAAGGGATGAGCATTTGCAGACTTTTTTCGTGACAGCGAACATGACTGGTTTTTTGAGGCATTAAACTGAACAAGATTTTTGGCGCCCCAATCCAAGATAAGTTTGAGGTCTTGTGAAAGAGATATCTGCATTGACCTGCGCTTGTTTTCGAAATCAGAATTACACGGTGGCTTAAGAAATTGAATACTAGAGTGGAGGGTACTATCGTCAGCAAAACTATGAATGGGATTGATTGTGAAAGAGAGAAGATCGTTAATGTGTAGTAGAAACAGCGTGGGTGCCAGCACTGAGCCCTGGGGCAGCCCAGCATTAATTTGGTATAAGCTGGAGGAATGACCATCTACACTAACTGATATACGTCGATTAGAAAGGAAACTGGAAAGCCAAGAGCAAAGCTTAGGTGGAAGACCGTAAGAAGGAAGTTTGTTAAGAACCCATCATGCCAGACCTGATCGATAGCTTTGAATATGTCAAGAACAACGATCTGGGATTCACCAAGAAACTCAAGGGACTTGTTTCAGTTGTGTGAGACAAAGGAAGGAAGATCAGCTGTGGATCTACTGTGACGGAATCCATACTGTCTATCATGTAAGATCTTGTGTTTTTCCAGATACTTAAGATTTGGGAATTAATGAATTTTTTCATTACTTTGCAAACAAGTGGAAGAAGAGATATAGGTCTATAGTTAGGAGGGAGACTTTTGGATCCTTTTTGGGGACAGGTTGTACACGTGCAGCTTTCCAACTCTCCAGGAAAATGCCCGTGTCGTAAGACATTCGAAAGAGACGAGTTAAGATGGGTGCAAGCTCGGTAGCACATTTTTTTAAGACGATTGCTGGTATGCCATCCAGCCCAGACGATGTTTTAGTATTAAGAGAAGAAGAAATACGCTTGATCTGTTTGACTTTAAAAATTATATCGGACATTTTATGAGAAACAGGGAAAACTGTTGGAAGAGGAAGATTAATAGGAGGATCAAGCGTAGAATTGGCAGCAAATTGTTTGGCAAATAGTTCGGCTTTTCCTTTAGAGGTAGAGACAATTCCATCTTCAGAGATTAGGGGTGGAAAAGAATTTGTGCAATAGTTCTGACTAATAATTTTGGCAAAGGACCAGAAAGCTTTACTGCCATTTGAGCAAGAGAGAACTTTATCTTTTATTCGATTGTTAAAACAGTCTTTTGCTTCTGAGATGGTCTGATTATACTGATTTCTCGCTTCGATGCTCGCTCGATTCGATCGCTAGCCTGTCGATTTTCGGAACTGGGGTTTTGAAGACACTTTTTGTGGGCTTGAATTTTTAAAAGTCTGGCTTTGTCACAGGCCTACCCGATTCGAGGTTAGAAACCCTAGCACAAGCCAGGTCGTTGCGAACGTAAGCACAAACGCCGCCATGGTGTCGAAAAGATGAAATGAGTTCATAACCTGGGAAAAGGAGGTGGTTGGTTGCTGTTTTGGGACTTATTTAGGTTTCGGTAAGTAATAGTATGTGGGGTTTTGAGGATTGAAGAAAATGGTGAACAAAGTTTACGTTGGAGTTAAGCCCACATATATTTGTAAAGGATATCAGACTTTTCGAAGGTTACTTTTTGTGCATATACCAGAGGCAGCCTTGCCGCTCGGCTGTCTGGGCAAACGTGCGAGAGAGAAAGAAGAATAGATGTATAACATTTCTCTCTCGCTCCGCATGCCGATTAATTGGCGGGAGGGGTATATACACCGCCGACAAATTAAGATAAAGAGAGAGGGAGAGAGGCTAAACACCTATTCTTGCTTCTCTCTCGCACGCTTGTTCCCAAGGCTGCCTCTAGTAGTTAAATTCTCTTTCTCTTAATTTGTCGGCGAAGAAATTAGATATTTGGTTTCTTAAACTTACCTTATCAACTTTTTAAGCTCGACATACTTTAGACACATAATATTTAACGGATATTGTTACAATGGATACCTAGGTACCAAAAAGGTTACTAAACATTTTTAACCACTGTTATTGTGTCTCATGAATGTTTGTTATTAGTGAAAAGTATATGCCTAAAAAGCAGTTATAAAAATTTTCACTTTGTAATGTACAACCAGAATCTTAGGATTAGATTTAACTCATTTACACTATCTTGCTCTTCTTTTATCACAAAATTGGTGATAAGTACATGAAACTATCATACAATGTTTGAAATTTATTTCAAAAAATCTTCTTTTTATTTATTTACAAAGATTTTTGGTAAAAATACAAAACTCACAAAAATATCGACCATTTAAATAAAAGGCTTCTTTCCATATTATATCAGATGATATAAAATCCAATATTACACAATAATTTTAAATATTCTATGGTAGTATCGTTTAATAACCAACAATTTTGTGCAAAAAAAAAAAAAAAAAAACAGTGAATGCTTGAATTTAACATTTGATGATGTGAACTTTATAGATAGTAAAAAAGAATTATGGAAGTCCGGCTCTGACCTACTATTCATTGCGCAAACACCGCCGGGCCAACCCCCTTATTCCCGCTGCCCTGCACGCCCGGACAATTTTGTTCTACAGTATTGGGCTTCCATACACCTTTAAACTTCCTTGGTTTAACCAGAAACGACATAAATTTTGATATTTTCAGTAAAACACCCTGTATATTTGTTAATATTGAAAGTCTACAAGTCAGCTCTAGTAAAAAAAAACTGTATTATATTCTATACCTACCTTCAGTTTTTTTCGAGAAAATGACATTTAAAATGTTCAAGAAACCGCATATAATATGGGAAAACAAATAAAAAGTATAAAAATTTAACATGTGTAATTTAATTCCCGATTGCAGACTCATCTGGTAAGTTATAATAATACTTCTACCAGCTTTACCAGAAGGGCTGCGAAAATTGACTTTTCTAATAATGTTACTTTAACAATTTTAAGGACACGCACTGTATTGAGATTTAAATTAGGCATATATTTCTTAACATTTTTAATTCTAAAAACCTTTGTCTAAACTTTTTTTAGATATGAGCCCTTTTGTTTTCCCATGTAACTGTCTAATGGACATTTTCAATCACCATTTTCTCGAAACTAACCCAGATTGGTATATGATACAATAAAGGTTCTATATCAGAATGCCTTTACTATATATTTAATATATATATATATATATATATATATATATATATATATATATATATATATATATATATATATATATATATATATATAATTATATATATTCGATAGGAGCCATATAAGATATACAACGGCTATTGGTAAGCCCGATTAATTCAGGTCTCCCTGATTTCGGGCTCACCAAGGTATCGCAGGTATCATGTTAATAAGATAGGGGATGCATTGGCCATCTACGAATTTTGTTCTGGGACGACCATTGACCCATATACATGTCCTTAATACGGCTTATAGTTCAACAAAAACCGCACAGAGGGCCTGTTCGAAATTATATTATTTAGAGTATAAGGTTTTTGGTGAGCCCATTTTTATACAGTTGATATTGATCATTGGTGCAATCGTTAGCCCACACTTGGCAACAGTGGTTAAATTTATAAGATTTGAAACAAGCTTGAATGTGGTGCTTTTGAGTATTTAAGATAAAAATATGATCATGTGACGGTTCATTCAACAAAAAATATAATATTTTAAGGGTGTTCCAGAAAAGGTGTTAAAGTGTGGCGCAGAGGTTTTTTGTTTAAGAGCTATTAGGATATTATGTGATTATTTGGTGGTTTTTACCTTTTCAGCTTAATTTGGCAATAACGTGGTAAAAAGTGAGATAATTGCCTAATCTAAATTAAAATATTAACTAAATCTATTAATTGAAACAAGGCAAGAAGAAAAGAAGTTTAATAATTATTAGGATTTAAAAATGGGAATATTTTTACCACTGTTGTTATATTTAAAACTTTCAATTTCTATTTATTAGCTTTCACCATGATAATTCCATCGAGATGTAGAAAAAATAAGTCCTGAACTAAAAATAAGATATACATGGAGGATTCCTGCGCCACTCTTGAGACTATTTTCTGGGACAACCATCATCATATATCTACATTTTACAAATCGCTATTTCTATTATAGTGTAAAGCTTAAAAGTATTTAAGTCATCGAATTAATGGTATTAACTCTAAATAGCTCTATCTACTTTACAATTATCAATATATACAGGGTTATTCACAAAAAAAGACGGAGCATAATGAGAAAACGATAAATAAAAATTTCAAAAAAAAAATGAAATAAATAAGACTTATCAAATGCATCTTTAATTTTTTTGTAATATGGATTGATAATATTCTTCGTAAAATTCAAAAAAAAATTTTAATGCGGTTATCCTTTAATCGCAGTTTTTTAAATTTGAGACAGTTGAAAACGACTCTTTTTAACTTTAAGAGGTTATAAAGCAATAACAATTTGTCATAAAAAAAATGATTTCCAATTCCTATCTTAACTTTTTTTTAAAGGGGTATTCGATAAAAAAATATATAAACTTCACTTGTCTTTTTTTCTAAAATTTCAAAACATTTGTTGAAATTGGTGGTAGCTAAAAGTTTATGTCATTAGATGGGGGAAAAAAGCTAAAATAGGGATGTAAAACTATTTCCTTCTATGATAAGTAGTTAGGGTTTATAACCCCTTAAAGTTAAAAAAGTTTTTTTCAACTATCTCAATTCAGAAACATTTGATGCAATTATTAGATCAAATTTCTAAAAACAAATAATTATAGGGTTTTCCATTTAAAAAAGTTAGTTTTTCAATGTTTTAGAACTTTAAAATCCCTGAGATTACAAAAAAATTTTAAAAATGTCTTTGATAAGTCTTTATTTTTTCTTTTTTTTTAATTTGTATTTTATTGTTTTACCATAAGCCCCTTTCGTAAGTATTAATAACCCATTATGGCTATTTTTAAAATGGGATGTGGTTGTATTAGTAGATATAAAAAGGGGTTTCAAAACAGATTAATTTTGAGGGTGATTCCTTATTAAAAAATATAAAAAGAAGATTCTTAAAATGTGTCCAAAATGCAGTTTTTAAGATCCAGGGTGTTAAAAAAAGGGGTTTTTAATAATTATTTTAAATATCCTGTGCGGATATTCTTGCAAACTCAGGCATTTAGGTAATATGGACCAATTTAGGGTTAAATAAATTAAATTTATTAGGTCCAAAAAATTACGCCACTACTTTTTGACTTTTTATATTTTTTTTTAGATACAGCAACAAAAAACACAACCTTTTATCCGTTGAATCATTTTCGTATCTTCTTATTTTAAGAAAATAATATGTTTTTTTAGTCACAGAGGCATAACATACCAAAGTGCTTTTTTTCTCAAAAACATTAAGATACGAAATTTATTCAATTTTATTTTTTAATTTAAAAAACTATAAAAAAAATCAAAAAGTCAGTGGCGTAAATTTTTAACCTTTAACTTGTATTTTGGAAACTATGATTTCGACCCATGTTTAAAAAAATATATTTTTTAACAAGGAACATAAAAAACTCCTTATTTTTAACCCCTATAAAATTGTTATAGGAGATAATATTATTTTATAAAAAATAATAATTTTATAAATTATAAATAATTTACCATATAAATATAAAAATTAGTATTAAAATATAAATAATATACCAACAATTATAAATAGGTAACCCATTTTCCCACGGAAAAAATGAAAGTCAAAAAGAAGTCAATTTAAAAATTAAGCAAAAAACATTGAAAAAATTTTTTAAAACAAACACCCTATATTTATTTATTTTTAGATTCTTCGAAATTTGATGTAATGCATGTTATATTTAATGAAGTAGTTTTTGATTAGAGACAGTTGAAAAAAAAATTTTTTACTTGATTTAACCAAACTTTTGTCTGGAAGGAAATATTTTTACTTCTTATCTTAACTTTTTATGGTTATCTTGGCATACATTTTTACTACCTTAACTGTCAACATTTTTGAATTTAAAAAAAAACTAAATTTTAATTTTTTTTTCATTAATACACCTAAAAAATTAGAATAGGAATCTGAAAATCATTACCTTTCTGACAAATAGTTATTCTACAACCTCTTGAAGTTAAAAAAAAGTCGCTTTTCAACTGTCTCTAATTTAAAAAACTACCTATTGATTAAAATATCAATGCATCGCATTACATTAAATTTTTTAAATTTTAAAAGAAATACATTAAAATCAAATCATATATGAGTGTTTCAAAAAAAAACCATATTTTAATGTTTTAAAAATTTCAAAACACCCTGTATATAACAAAAATAACTTTAAAAGATGCCTTTGATAAACCTTTATTTATTTCATTTGGGTAAACTTTTATTTTGTTATTTTCTCAAAGGTTTCGTTTCTATTTTAATAACCATGCAGTTTGTAGAGAAGCGGATATTTAAATATACATGGTATCCAGATTAAATTAAAATTTTTTTGAATTTTCATATCATCTTTTTTTAATTAAGGAAATGTTTATTTTTGATAAAGGAATTAAAATCAAGAAGAAATCTTAACTTATATAGCTTAAGTAGATTTCAAAGAGGGATTTTTCTAAACGATAAATTTAAAAAACCTTGTTAATTTAGGTAATAAATAGACTTTAATAATTTTTTGATTTTCCGTTGTTATTATGATTAATTTTGGGTTATTTCCCATATGAACCAATTTATCTCTCTTAATGGTTCCTATGGGAATAAACTAACCAATAAATATGTAGATACATCTGCAAATAGGATTGTCATTTATTAAAAGTAAAATAATTTGTGATCATTCATTCATTATTATAAGCCATTTCTTAAAATGAATAGAACCAAATTGCCCTTTTAATTTCCCTTTATCTCCTAAAAAGGTAGTAAAATTTGGTTAATTTTACAAAAACAACAACTTTGATTTAAAACCGCAAAAATGTGTCAAACCTCCAGTTACTGTAATTAAACAAAATCAAACACCCTATACGTTCTAAAAACTATAAGAATAAAGTTGTTGAAAATTTAAAGACATAAATTAAATTTTAATCGGGAAATATTTAATCTAAAAAGGTAAAAACTAAAACTTGGGTAAAACCGCTAAACTCAAACATAACGGAGTTACCCGAATTACAACAAAATCTGGACATTCTATCCTTTATAACACTGAAGAATGTAAAGGCTAAACACAACCAAAAACTTAAGATTTAAAATAACATCAACATTCTGATGGGTGATTGCAATTGCGAGAAAGTCGTTGTAAAAAACATGTACGCCATTGTTATAAAAGTGACAACACCGCCGGGCAACCAACATTGTAATAATATTTTTTGTATAAAATAGGTAACCAAGGCCCGGGCTAACCCAAAAACCAATAGTTTATTTTTGTAAAAATAAGTTTTTTCCCCCCTTGAGGGTCCTTATATATATTTATTAGAAAGCAATTGTTTTTATATGATACCTTTAACAATTAAAAGTGCCGGGTGAAGAAGGCCTTACATATGCCGGCTCCCCCCAAAGACCTATAAACAATATATAATATATATATATATATATATATATATATATATATATATATATATATATATATATATATATATATATATATATATATATATATATATATATATATATATATATATATATATATATATATATATATATATATATATATATATATATATATATATAATCTCACCGCAAAATTAATGAAATTTTAAAAATTAAAAAATTGGCCTGATAAAATTTTTTCAACGGACGCCAATGAATTTAAATTATTTCCTTATGATATATTTTGAATGTTTTTGTATCCAGTAGGCAAAAAGCGGATTTTTTTACAATATCAAAAAAATGATAACTAAACCAGATTTCTAAGGTCATTTTTGCCACTTAGATGCGTGTAGTTTGCTTTGTACGCTTGTATTGACAACTTTAAGATTCGTATAATTAAAATGGCTCAAAACGTTCGTGAAATTAGAAACTTTCGGCTGAGGAAGTGCTCTGTCATAGCGCTTGTGGAAGAAGGATTGTCGCAAGTTCAAGTAGCACTTCGAATTGGAGTGTCCAAAATCTGCTGTATCCAGAGCATTGGCACGATTTCGCGAGACCAACAGTAATGAAAGAAGCCGTGGACAAGGACGCCATAGGGTCACAACACCTAACCAAGACCGATTTTTGCGATTACAGGCCTTACGAACTCGGTTTGTTACAAGCACTGCACTGCAGCAAGAATTTTCCCGCAGGTATAATTACCGTATTAGTCAAGATACAGTGCGAAGAAGGTTGGCAGAAGTCGGAATTACTCCCTATCAAGCAGCAACAGGTCCCCTTCTAACCGCAGACCATCGAAAGCAGCGTCTTCAGTTCGCTCAAGAGCATCGAAATAGGGGAGAACACGACTGGAGCAATGTATTGTTCACTGATGAGTCAAGATTTTGTCTTTTTAGTGATGATCGCCGTAGAAGAGTATATCGACGTCCTGGTGAACGATACGCTCAATGCAACATGGTTGGAAGAGTAAGCTATGGTGGAGGTTCTGTTATGGTATGGGGTGGCATTAGTTTGTAAGCCCGGACGGAATTGGTTGTCTTTCTGAGAGATCGTCTGACAGCTGATCGATACATAACGCACATTTTAGAACCCCATGTGATGCCATATGCCCCCTTTATTGGACCTGAATTTTTGTTAATGCACGATAATGCACGTCCACACGTTGCCAGAGGAGGTCGAAATTGCCATTTTACCTTGGCCAGCAAGGAGTCCTGACCTTAACCCTATTGAACACCTATGGGACAATATGGGTCGTAGGGTTAGAGCCTTTTTACCTCCACCCCGAGACCTTAATAAACTTTCTTTAGTATTAAGTCAAATCTGGGATCACATGGATCAGGATGCCATCAGAAACCTAATTTTAAGTATGCCTAGAAGATGTGAAGCAGTAATAAGGGCAAGGGGAGGCAATACACGTTATTAAATATTGTAATTTTATACCAAATTCGAAATAAAAAATTTCGTTTACTAACCATTTTTTCAATATGGTAAAAAAATCTGCTTTGAAATTATTTGAACCATTTTTATTTACTGAATATATGGAAAATATATCATAAACAAATAATTAAGACCCATTGGCGCCAGTTAAAAAAAAAAATAGGCCAATTTTTCAAATTTTTTAAATTATGCGTTAATTTTTGGGCAGTGTATATATATATATATATATATATATATATATATATATATATATATATATATATATATATATATATATATATATATATATATATATATATATATATATATATATATATATATATATATATATATATATATATATATATATATATATATATATATATATATATATATATATATATATATATATATATATATATATATATATATATATATATATATATATATATATGACAGAAAGATGTAATTAAATCTAAAATTGGCATCTGATAACACTTCATATTTTCCTGAAATTTTAAAGCAATATGTTTTCGTTTAAGAAAATGAAAAGGCTTGGTAGTGACATTAAACAACATTGTTTTTGTTTAAACTAATACTGGGTACCTTGTTAAAATAATCAAAAAATATATACCCAACAATAATTTACCTAAACTATTCGAAGCTATAAACTGGCAACAAGTTAACTATTTATATCATAAAGCTATTAAAAACCTGGTAGGTATAAATTTTTACATAATACCAAAAAGTACATGGATCACTACCATTGTTATACTTTTAAAATGAAATACATAAGTAGCTATGGATTAAAAAAAATCACCCCTTACGTACCTTTAATATCATTTCATCAGCACATCCCTGAACGGACTTACACTGAATAAACCGCGGAATGACGTATTTAAAACAACTGACAAACGGGGGACAAATAATAAAGATATATACTCAGGTGTGGAGAAAGATTCTTAGCTATATAAATTTTGTACGTTGCCGGGAAATGTAGTAGTTAGGTTAGGTGACACTGATATCGATACTCTTGCACTTCTAGTAGAACAAATGATTTTTGCTTTAATTAATTTAGATGTTTTGTCGCTGATGTAAATTTTTAATATCCGTGAGAAAAACCGATATAAAAACTACGTTTTATTGTGATTGTGCTTTTTACTGACAATGTATCTGATATAATATTTTTGTTCAATAAGTTTATTATAGTTTGGTAAGTATTGACTGTGTAAGATATTATTTCTTGATCGGTTTTAGGAGCTTTTATTCGCGCTTGTGTTTTTCTTTAAATAGGTAAAAAATATTTAATAAAAAATGCCTTAACAAGGAATATCACAAAACTAGATTAAAAAAAAAATTGTTACTAAATGCTTTTTAGTGAAGATTAGTCACAGGAAAAAGCATTAAAAAATTGCATTTTTCAGGATAAACTTTTATAAAAACACCCTGTCATTTATCCTTTGGAGAAAAATAGGGACTATAAAACTTTAATTATTTTTTTAAGTAACATATACCTACCTGTAATAAAAAAAAAAATTTAAAAAAAAAACAATGGCAACATAACTTGAACAAAAAAACCTAATACTTATTCAGTTCAGAAAACGAAGCTAGAAAAAGTGAATGCATATATTTGCATAAAAATTTGGGATTAAGCTTAACTTACCCTCCTCTTTAAAATCGATATAATGCCTATGGGCGCTCTTTATTTTTTAGGGGTGAAAACTACCTTTTATAGCTAAAACCTATAAAACTATACATTAAAGCTTAAAATGGGTAAAATTTGACTCAAGTCAGTTTAAAAAGTAGTGTTTTGTTTCTTTGGAACATTAAGTATTTAAAATTTTTCAACTCTTTAAAATCAACCTCTATTATGATTAAAAAAATATATATTTTTACCCTAAAAAATTAATATATTATCACAGTGTTTTGCATGAATATTTGGGATTGAGCTTAACTTAAAATCTCCATTATACTAAAGGACGCTTTTTATTTTTTAGGGGTGAAAACTACCCCGTATTGAAAAAAACTTTCAAAACTTTCATATTACAGCTTAAGTCACATAAAATTAGGCTCATATGAGTTGAGAAATAAGTATTTAATTCCTTAAAACATTATTAAATATATTTTAGCTCTTGAAAATCAACCCTTATAATGATGAAGAATGTATTTATGATACATAAATAAAGGTAATTGAAAAAAGGCTACAACTCATTTTAATTAGGGTGGTAGTTAGGGGGTTGTCTCCGAAAATTTTTGCATTCAAAAAATTTTTTGTCTAACCTTTTTTTTTAATCATTACTCATTTTTTATGATATATATATATATATATATATATATATATATATATATATATATATATATATATATATATATATATATATATATATATATATACAGTCCTGCAGCTCACTCCCGTCTTATGTAGCTCATTTATTATTCACTGTAATTTTCATATTTTGCAGACGTTATCATAACCTATGGTGCATTTCAGAAAAATAATTTTGGTTATACAGGTGCAAAAGTGTGACGTCACGATGGTGCATTTTTTTAAATGGAACACTGTGTATTTTTTTATACATTTAGGTACCTCTTGTAGTCAACTATCTTCCTCTAAAATTTTGTCAACATCGGTTCAGTAATTTAAGAGAAAAAAAATAAAATATAAAAAAACACTGTTTTGCACCATTGTATTTAAAATTGAATAAAATTACCCATAGGGCTTGATTAATAGAATTAAACAAAGAACTTATTAAGTAGGGTTATATCAGTCGCTTATGTCATGTTTGGTTAATTCGAACTTTATAGAGGTGTCCAAAATTTAGTGTCAAACTCTTCAAATTTGATAGCACTTTATTTTTCTTATTTTAAATACGAGCCCTGTATATTTTTAGGTCGTTAGATGTAGAATTAAAAAACAAACATTTTTCTAATTATAACCCTATCGAAATTCCTGACACATTAAAAGTTATTCGTTGAAAACTCATTTTCGCATCTATTTTAATAGCAATAACATTGAATAAAAATGATAGGTGGCTATGAAAAACAATTTATTGACATTGGAGTTTATTTAACTTACAAAATCTTAGTCTGACATATTATAAAAATTCGAGTAAATAATTATTATTTATTAATTGAAATAAAATTAATTTAAAAAACCTTTAAATGTTAAATAAACCGAATTTTTAATTTTTAATACTTTCGGCTAACATTTATGTAACTTCAACCAATTTCTAGGTAATAATTAACGTTATTAGGAAACTCTAATGTCAATAAATTGTTTTTCATAGCCACCTATGATTTTTATTCAATGGTATTACTATTAAAATACATGCAAAAATAAGTTTTCAACGAATAACTTTTAATGTGTTAGGAATTTCGATAGGGTAATTAGAAAATGTTTGTTTTTTAATTCTACACGTCTAAAATTACGGGGCCTCGATGTTTTAAAATAAGAAAAATAAAGTGCTTTCAAATTTGAAGGGTTTGAACTAAATTTTGGACACCCTGTACATTCGAATTAACCAAACATACATAAGCGGCTGATATAACCCTACTTAATAAGTTTCTTGTTTAATTTTATTAATCAACTCTATGGCATTTTTATTCATTTTTAAATACAATGGTGCAAAACAGTTTTTTTTATATTTTATTTTTTTTTTTTCTGAAATACTGAACCGATGTTGACAAAATTTTAGAGAAAGATAGTTGACTCAAGAAGACACTAAATATACAGAAAAAATATACGGTGTTCCATTAAAAATGCACCATCATGACGTCACACTTTGTATAACCAATTATTTTTCTGAAATGCACCATAGGTTAAAGAACGTCTGCAAAATATGAAAATTTTACAGTGAATAAAAGAGCTACTACAAGACGGGGTGAGCATGAGACCCTGATATATATATATATATATATATATATATATATATATATATATATATATATATATATATATATATATATATATATATATATATATATATATATATCTTTTTTCTTTATCTTTTTTTTTTTAAGAAACGTCTTTGCAAATGCTTCAAAACGTTATTATTTATTTGAAACTCTGAAATTTTGTGTTTGATGAATAACAGGTATAGTCTGTCTCAAAGTATACCGTGTTAGCTCTTGCCTTCATTTATGGATTATACCTGCCGACAGCAAAAAAACTGCGGATTGGTAGGTATTAAAGGACAGAACATTAGGGACGGACTTTAATAATATAAGTATAATCTTAAAATTACATTAAGAAATTAAATATATGCAAAGTTTTGATAAGTTTATAACTGCATTATCTATACATAATTACATTTTTAATCTAAATATCAAAATCTAATTCTGTTTCACTATTATAAGCTTTAACAAACCACAATTTGGTTTGTATTGGTCCCAAAGCAATTACAAAAAATCCATTTGATTCGTTTTTTTTAAAAGCTACAATTTTATTATGTACAGTTTTTTTGATAAAATGCATACTTATCGAGTTATTTTTAAAAAACCGATTAAAAACGTTGATTTTATCGACGAAAAACTCCGACTTTCGATCGCGAATAACTCGAAAAGTATACATTTTACAGAAAACAATGCATTGATAATTTTTTGCTTAGAAATTACTCTGCTATCTATTCCTGTGGTCAAAAAGTATAAAGAAAATTCCACCGCTGAGATGATTAGGCAATCACCTTCAAGGTAAAGGCGCCCTTCGGCATGATATAGATTTTCATCCTTGGAGTATTCGCTACCTACTGTCAAAATTTAATGACTTGAAATTATGCATTTTAACAAAAGTGAGGGGCAAAATTGTTCGTTTCCTGGACTGATTGCAAATGTCTCAATAATGGCCTTATCTAGTTTGTTTTCAAAAATATCTTTTGTATATTTTAATATAATATATATATATATATATATATATATATATATATATATATATATATATATATATATATATATATATTTCGGAAACGTTTATTGTTATCTACCCCCGGAGTTAAATTTAAGCTAGTTAATGGAGAATTTTAAATATTTATTAGTTTTAAGTTATTTTTATTATATTGCAAAAAACTAAACACTGATGTACTTTAAGTTGGGTAGATGACCTCTTTTTATTAGGTATGTATCATGTCATAGTTTCCGGTTTAAATATTTATAATATTTTAAAAACCTTAATAAAAACCTACAAATCATTTTAATATATTGACGAGTTGTACTGCCTGTAGAGTTTTTTTGCGTTTTGGAATTTTACAATATAACCCTTCATTAATTTTTATATGACTACAATTTTTTATACCTAAATCATTTTCAAAAATATGTTTTTTTTAATAATCACTATGCCGGATGATCCAGCTGATTACTTTCCTATTAACAAAGGGATTGCTCTAAAATTGGGAGGGTTTCTATAGTAGATAGTTGTCCTTTTTCAGAACTTGTTTTTTTATTCGACTTCAAATTTTCTTTTTACATTTGTCACAATGTGACATTTTTTTTTAAATGGCGTCAAAATATTCTTTATTCAAATAGGCTTTAGTTGGCCATGATATAAAGCTTAAATTATATTAGAGCGTAGTGTGTGTGTTGTTATTTTTAAAAGAACAGATGATATCTTAGAGTGTGCTTTATATTGTTTTGGCCTGGTTAATGTCAGTAAAGGCAAAAATATATGTATATGTTGGGCGCAAAGCCCGAAAACGGCCAATGGACGGAAAAAGTGGCCAAACCCCGTTCTGGTGGACAGCAATGTCCGAAATATCCCTTTTCGGCCGTTTAAGGTAGACCAGAACGCGTGTTTCAAAATAAAAAGCCGCTTTGCTTACCAGAACTAACCATGACCGACTAGGTTGTTATTAACAATTTTTTTTTATAATTTTTGATATGATAGAAGTTATAAATTTTTTTAAAAGTGTAATTATAATATATTCCCCGGGTTTTTTCCAATACGTTGTTAAAATTTTGTTTATAACTTCTACAAATATCTAAGACAAATTTAAAAGCCCTAAGTTCTAGTCGGTCATGGTTACTTTTGGTAAGCAAAGCGGCTTTTTATTTTGAAACACGCACAAAATCTGTTTTTAGACGACCAGTACGGGGTTTGGCCACTTTTTCCGTCCATTGACCGTTTTCGGGCTTTGTGCCCAACATAAATATATTCTTATTGTTAAAGGGTAAGTTGATTTTTCATATATCGAGAAAAAAATCCAAAGCGAATTGCAAAATTTTGAAAAACAGAATAACATCATACTCTTATTCGTAAATTCTATAAAAAACAATCATTTTTGTACCATTTTTAATAGATTCGATCATCATTGATTTAAAACCTACAGTGTATTACAGGTAGATATTTTTTATTCGTTTATCATACCATAAATATTGGTTTAATAACTAAAGCAAATGAACAATTATGATCGTATTTGGCAAAACTGAAAGAAAAATAATTGTTTTCTTGGATGGACTAATAAAAATATACTGTTTCTATTCTATTTTCCTTAATACTGTGAGTAGTTTTACAAATTTCTTTTCGAAATATAAAAAGTCACATTAATCAGACCAAAAGAATGTAAAAAATATGTTAGATATCATCTTTTATTTCGAAATTACAACACTTTGCACTTTAATATTGTCCAAGCTGCATATATCATGGATTCCTAAAGCTTTTACGTCAAGCAAATATAACATTGTGACACACGGTTGAAAAGAGAATTTTAAGACAAATCTGACAGGTTAGAAAAATATACAGGGTGGTATTTTTAAAATATAATAATTACTTCCGGTAAAACTAGAAATCGTAATAATACATTACAAGTCCTAAAAGGAGGCAACTATCCGCTTCAATTTTAGAATAATATTTTTGTAACTAAGAAAGTAATCAGCTGGAACATATACATATCCACTGGGACACCCGGTACAAAGAAGGCTTTCGCGCTTTAAAAACTCATTGGAAAGTAATATATTATCTAAAAACGCTCAATAAAATGTATATAAAATGAAAAACATTTGTTTAACTACAAATCAGTTGGCCGTTACAGTTCTGCTGTTTTATGACAAGCTTAATACATTTTAATACAAACATATGTTAGTTGATATAGGATATTGTTAATATCATAAATGATTTGTTCTTTTATTTAAATTGCGATGTTTAATTGTGATTTTAGCACTGGGCGCTATTATTGCTCTAGAATAATTACGGTGCATTTATCATCTACTAGTGACAAAGTAGGGCTTTTTCCTCTTTTTTTTATGTAAAAAGTAAATATATAGAGAGACATTTTATTAAAAAATAAATCAAAGATTAATACCTTTAACACATCTAACATATTTACGTTGTATTTATTAATCTACAGATTTTAATCTAATACTGACTAGACGTATATGGAAGATTATTTGTTCAGATTTAAGCCAATACAATAAATAATCAACCTAATTTAACAAAAAAGAGTGATTAAAACAAATTTACATTTTTAACTTTGATCTATAGTTTAGCAATTATATTGCGCTAACAATTTAAGGGTAAAAACAACAGGGAATGCATCAGATATTTCGACATATTTAAGGTTTTATGTATTTCCATAAAATGTTAACGATTTTATCCTATTTCTAGTAAACAAGTTTTTTTTTGAAGGTAGGAATGTGCTTAAATGGAAAATTGATCTATCTAGATATTTTTTATTATTATTTTCTTATACTTTACCTTGTATTTTAGTGTAAAGAAATTTAACAATTTGTATAATACATATTTTTTTAAAACCACTTTAATTATTTTTTTATTTTCTTACCAGAACTGCTCGCGAATTATTAGGTGCCGTCTTTAGATGTTTAAATTATTTTTCCTAAAATCCATTCACAGTGTTCAAGTACCAAAACATGGAGCTTCAAATACTGGTATCAAAACACCTTTAAATTTATATATATATATATATATATATATATAATATATATATATATATATATATATATATATATATATATATATATATATATATATATATATATATATATATATATATATATATATATATATATATATATAATATAAAATATATATATATATATATATATATATATATATATATATATATATATATATATATATATATATATATATATATATATATATATATATATATATAATTTATATATATATATATTTGTTAATAAAATGTCTTCGTTTATATTTACATTTTTACACAAAAAAGAAAAAAAGGTGCTACTTTGTCACTTGTAGATATTAAAATACCGTAACTATTCTAGAGCAATAATAGTACCTAGTGCTGGAATCACACTATCACACTTAAGATTTTCGCAAACATCGCAATTTAAATAAAAGAACAAATTATTAAGGTTATTAACAATATCCTATATCAACTAACATATGTTTGTATTAAAATTTATTAAGCTTGTCATAAAACAGGAGAACTGCAACGGCCAACTAATTTGTAGTTTAACAAATGTTTTTCATTTTATACACATTTTATTGAGCGTTTTTAGATAACATATTACTTTCCAATGAGTTTTTAAAGCGCGAAAGCCTTCTTTGTACTGGGTATCCCAGTGGATATGTATATGTACCAGCTAATTACTTTCTTAGTTACAAAATTATTATTCTAAAATTGGAGCGGGCAGTTGCCTCCTTTTAGGACTTATAATGTATTATTACGATTTCTAGTTTAACCGGAAGTAATTAATATTTTTTTAAATACCACCCTGTATGTTTTTCTAGCCTGTCAGATTCGCCTTAAAATTCTCTTTTTAACCGTGTCTCACAATGTAACATTTGTTTTTAAAATGACGCAAAAAATAATTTATGTAAATAAGCTTCAGGAATCCATGATATATGCAGCTTGGACAATATTAAAGTGTAGGGTGCTGTAATTTTGAAAGAACAGATGATATCTTGCAATATTTTTTACATTGTTTGGGCTTGATCAATGTTATTGACTTTTTATATTTTGAAAAACAAATCTGAAACTATTACAGTATTTAGGAAAATGGAATAGGAGCAGTGTATTTTTATTTGTCCATCCTATAAAACAATTATTTTTCTTTCATTTTTGCCATATACGATCATCGTTGTTGGTTTGCTTTAGTTATTATACCAATATTTATGGCATGATAACGAAATAAAAAATATCTGTCAATGTCACACTGGAGGTTTTAAACCAATGATGATGATCGAACCTATTAAAAATGGTACAAAAATGATTTTTTTATAGAATTGACTAATAAGATTATAATGTTATTCTGTTTTTCAAGATATTGCGATTCGCTTTGGATTTTTTTTTCGAAATATGAAAAATCAAGTTATCCTTTACTGACATTAACCAGGCCAAAACAATATAAAGCACACTGTAAGATATCATCTGTTCTTTTAAAAATAACAACACACACACTACGATCTAATATAATTATTTAAGCTTTATATCATGGCCAACTGAAGCCTATTTGAATAAAGAATATTTTGACGTACATTCATTAAATTCTGAAAAAGGACAACTATCTACTATAGAAACTCTCCCAATTTTAGAGCAATCCCTTTGTAGAAAGGAAAGTAATCCGCTGGGTCATCCGGCATGGTGATTATTAAAAAAAATATTTTTAAAAATAATGTAGGTATAAACAATTGTACTGATATAAAAATGAATGACAGGTTATATTGTAAAATTCCAAAACCCAAAAAAAAAATATACAGGCAGTACAACTCGTCAATATATTAAAATGATTTATAGGTTTTTATTAAGGTTTACACAGAACTGCTCGCGAATTATTAGGTGTCGTCTTTAAATGTTTAAATTATTTATCCTGAAATCCATCCACAAGAGAATTTTAAAGCGGATCAGGTAGGCCACAAATATATACTATATATATATATATATATATATATATATATATATATATATATATATATATATATATATATATATATATATATATATATATATATATATATATATATATATAATATATATATATATATATATATATATATATATATATATATATATATATATATATATATATATATATATATATATATATTTAGTGCCTAACCTGATCCGCTTCAAAATTCTCTTTTTAACCATGTATCGCACTTGTCATTTTGTTTCAAAATGGCTGCCAAAATCGATTTTTTTCTTAAAATTTAAGTTTTCCACGACGTGACAATTACAAATTTTCAGCATATTATAAAAGGCATTGAGATGTAAAGAATAAGGCCTGAAAATATTTGCGATTTTGTTACTTTTTGTGTAATTAAAAAGAGTAAGGAATAAAGGTCAATTTTTAAAATTTTAGAAATTTATTTTTTTAACGCCTAATATCTCAAAATCCAAAATAGGAAACTTTATTTTTTATTTAATGTAGCTTTAGATCAAACATCGATAACGTTATATACTGTATAACTGTTTCTTTCCTAGAAAAGAGGGCGACTTAAAATACTATTTGACGGGTCCGAGCATTTTTGCCCAAAGATTTGATTTATTGAATTGATTTCAAGTTAGAGGCTTACAATGTATAATTGCCTATATTTGAAAAAAATCAAAGTGCTTAAACAAATTTTATTAGGGTCCTACACCACCTATGCTTTAGTCTTAACAAGGCTAAATACTTACTTATAATTATGAAACAAAAGATACTATTAAACAAGAAACTAATACAAAATATTGATGTCTCAGAAATTATGTGGTGTATCGGCTTTTGCCAGAATTATCTCAACAGATAACATTTTTACATACGAGTATATCCAATATTGTCACACATTTTTAATGTAAATATCTACATCCGTATATCACTTGGTAATTGGAGCTCTTGCCACTTTTAAGCCATGTTCACAGGATCGGTCAGCTATGAAAAACTTGCGTAATATACATATTTCAAATTTGTAAAATAAATGGCGGTTTTCCACAACAGTGCGTCAAGTTAAAATATATATACAAAAAGTGTTGGTTTACATACTTTTAATTTAAATGTAAGGAGTTACATGAGACAAATAAATAGTGTCATTGTCATGTTTATTGTTAAACAAATTACTACCAAACAAAGGAAATTGTAAAAGTGCATTTGGTGTATCTTTAAACAGTTCATATCTATGTTTTAGCTTTAGAAGTTCCTGAGTTGTTAGGCTCGTTATTTATTTAGAATGGCTACGTAAAAGCAAACATTTGTTATATTTAGGACTCTATAAAAAATTTAAAAAAATAAGTCTCGGAATAATTTCCCTAAATTTAGACACTAAAACTCCTAAAGTCCAAACAATACTTTTTAATAAATAAATCCTCCATATTAATATAAATCATATCTTAAACGTTTTTTTTTTTATCCAAAATATTTTTTTATAATATCATTTTGTTTAAAAATATCGTAAAATGATTTATTTCAGTAGCATGCCAATAATCTCCCCATAGTAAAATTTGAAATTTAATTTTTTCCATGCGTTATGTTTTATTTGAAACAACCGCATTGAATGCTTTTAATTGAGGAAATAATTGGCTTCTCTCCAAAAAAGAAAACACATATACTTATTTTAGGTTCTATGCAAACCAGATCGTTTTGTACATTTGTACAGGAGTAATCTACCCACACACGCAACACAATATATAAAAAAGCATACAAATACTTTGTATTTATATATTTTTTCCAAAAAACTAAAATCATTATTAAATTCTTTATTAAATAATTTGTAAAACTTAAGAACAATTTTTTATTAAAACTAACCTTACATGACTAGTTTGTATAAAAATAATAATGAGTTCAGTAAAAAATTTGCAACCTTTCTTTGTATTGATAAATATATATTTTTTACTTTATATATAATACACTAAAAAGAACGTGCAAACATCCCAAAAAGTTTATAATGTTTCTAAATTATATGCAATAATTTTGATCGTATATATGTATTAAATTATAGTTCATTCTTTCTCAATATTAATCCAGGAACTTGGATTCTCATTTTAACTTTCGTATTTACATCAAGCAATAAAACATTTTCTGAACAGATAAAAGATTTTGCCAAAAATAATAAAAATGTTATAAAGTTTGTTATGTTTTATAGCAACGTACGCAAACACAGTAATGTTGAAACTACCAATTTTTTGTTTAAAGTATTATTTTCTTTTAAGTAAAACATTTAAAAAACCCATACACTGTAAGTTCAACAACGCTACGTTATTAACCTATTAGTCCGAGAACTGGTGAACAATTTTGGGTATATGTTCTTGAGGCACTTTGAAAATTAGGTAATTGTCCTTGAAGGACCACTAAACATAAAAGTCCCCTAACAACACTTGAGTTAAACAAAATCAAGGGTTGGTAAATGACCGCTAACCTTCAGCCAAACCTTGACGTTTATGATTAACAAATTTTTAAAGTGCCCCAAGAACCTACTCAAAATTGTTCTCCAGCTCTCGGACTAGTATTAGAACTGGTGAAAAATTTTGAGTAGCTTTGTGAGACACTTTAAAAATTTGTGTTACTGTCCTTTAAGGACCCCTAAACATAAAAGTCAAGGTCTGGCTAAAGGGTAGCAGCCCCATACCACGGTAGAATTAAATAAGCCCATACCAACCCTTAATGTTTTAAAATTCAAGGGCTTGTAGGGGCCCGCTACCCTATATAATAAATAATAACTTAAGTTAAACTAATAACTTTGCATCTCACATAAAAAAGGGATTTTAAAATAATACGTCTAGTTGTGTTGACGAATTGGTCCAAGTCTTTAACCACGCTTACCAATTTTTTCTGGACGAGTATGCATTAAGACCAATCCATTTAAGCCTTCCTCACCGGTCAAAGCTCTAAAATAATCTCATCGTATCCTTTTTTCAAAAAAAGACCTTTTGCAATTAAAAGTGGTTACTGGAAGTATTGCCATATTAACAAAGTATTCATAAGGGGAAATAGGTTATTATTACAAGCTTGTGCAGTGCTTTGATTTCACTTTGGGTTTTACCTCTAATTTTTCCAATATTTTGATCCGAAGAATAAAGAAGGTTTTAAAGTTCTTGTAAACATGCTATTGTGTAAAAGTTTCTATTTTTAGCAAAATAGGAAACATAAGAAAATATTTCTTTGAGCTTAATTTTTTTAAAAATAGTCATTTTTTTGAGTAGGCAGAGAACCTTGAATGTGTTTGTTTTTTAAGATATTGCTGCTTTTGTGGAAAACCGCTGCAGCCATAGCGTAAATATATTCTTCGGCACGTTTAAAATATCATTTATTAGTTTATGTTTATTTTGTAACTTTTTTAAAAAACCATTATTTTTATATTAGGTCCCATTAAATAAGGCAAGTATAACTAAGTACTGTGATTTTGTTAATCGATAAGACATTTTTTGAACAGGATTTTATTTACACTGATTAAATCCTGGAATTAGGCAGATAATATATTGATATCCAGAAAGGGGGTAGAAAAAATTAAATAGTCAGGTAAGTAAATAAAAAAAGAAGGTATTTTTTATTAACGGCAGAAAAACAGAACAATTATTAAAACATTTCATTATCAAATCGATTTGATAGGAGGATACAAAATGCATAAGTTACTTCGCTTGTCGCGCCCTGTTCAATAAAAACATCAAGTCCAGGGTAATCCAACGCGGAGCAGTATTTTTGAATCTAACATGATATATTTTGAATTAAAAAACTTTTATTTTCGTACGTTTAAATCGAGAAAATGTTCGTCTATCGTGCCCTTGAGTCCATTCGCGCCGCGAAAATTGGATCCAATTTGAGGTTCGGGGCATAATGTTTTTCTCAAAAACGGTATAAGTTGTCAATAATTTTCAAAAACTATATAAAAGCCAACACTTAAATCTAGGCTTCTGCTGTAATAGTTTTTAAAATTTGGATTTAGTTTTTAATATTTCCTTGAGTGAAAGTCACCCTAAAATCGGTTATGTTTAGATACTATTTTCTCTTAACTCGACTCATTTTTTAAAAATCCGTTACAGCAAAGGCATAAATTATTTCCTTACCTTTAAAATGGTGTATAATTTATGTGATTTAAGTGAAAAATAGTTACCGAAAAACGTTATCTCTTGTAGGCTTGCAATCGGAAACAACATCGCCTCGATACACCGAATTTGGAAGAACCTAAAAAAAATCGTTGATTGAGAAGTATCAACGATAAAATATAATATTCTTAATGCGGCCATACGAAAATTGTATTAGTGGGAGTTTGTTAGTCTCCGCCCACCGTCTCTGCGTCCTTTCGCCCGACCCCTAAAGCCGCGTATTCACTTAGCGAATGTATAAAGCCACACGGCAGCGAACATATACACCGTAAATGTGCGAACATTTTGTTCGACATGCGCTTTTATGTCCACATTTTACAAACGTATGCGTGTAGTGTTGTTCGTCTTCGTTCCGACAATTTATTTTTATTCGTATTTCATTTATATACGTACACATCCCAAAACGGCATGCAGCGAATTTCCTTTGATGTACCGACAAGCGAGCGAACCTTTCCGCAACCGAATGCATGCGTTCGTCGATAAAATTATTCACGTCCACACCAACCGAACGTATACGTTCGTTGCCGTGCGGCCGTATACGTCGTTAAGTGAATACGCGGCTTAAGGCTTAAGGTGTAGCGTAAATGCACTCTTAACATCTGACTGATTTGAATATGTGTTCACCCTTTGGCGGGAGTATCATTCAGACAACTATAAATCAAGTTAAAAAAATATTTTTTTTGTAAATTGGTAACAAATAGTATTTTTTTTGTAAATGTTTCCAATATTGTTAAACCGATACATATAAATCAGATACGACATAAGTAACCCTGTATATATAAGGGCTGGGACATTGTAATATTGGGAAATGCAATTCTTGCCACATGAGAGCAAAAGTTTTTAATTAGTTTGCAGTTATGGTCATCAGTTGGTGATGGGCCCTGTCCTATTAAAGCTTTAAGAAAAGTAATGTAATAACCGAAGATCTTGATGTGACATAAGTTAATTGAACAGAGTCTGGTGACTGAATAGGCAGCAGCGAAACTAATTATTAAATATACTCTTGTTTTAAACTATCGCACTGCGCCAAAATTGTATGTGTATTTCAAAAATGCTGATTGGCGGGAAGGGTTTTTTAGTTTGGGGAAGAAACAGGTCAGAGGGTGGGATATTGGGAGCATTTTAACAGTTTATAGTTTAGATTTTTAATTTTCCCATTGCCAAAACACTTTTTTATCCCTCTAAACTAAGAGTATAGAATAGTATTCGTTTGGGGAATGCTTTTAGCCATTCAAAATACAGATACCATAAGTTTACCCTCTGGAAATATCGAGAATTTTCTAAAAATTTATAAATATCCAAGAAAAACCAAAATTATGGAAACCTGTTGTATGTATGTATTGTCAATGACATGAGAAACAGAAAACTTTTTTTTACTTTAAAACTTAAAAATTATAAGGGTTATTTGTAATACAGTATAACGCTCATATAAAAAAAAAGTTGATGATGTTGGCCGAGAGACCAAATATCGCCTGGAAAATCTGAAGGCATTATTATGTGGCGGGAAAATATTTAAAATTTAAATGTGCTATTTGTCCTAAAATATTTCTTTAAGGAAAGTCTTAAAAAAACTATTTTTCAAACTATATTGTTTATATCTAGAAAGGCAACTGTGTTAATTTTATTCACTCAGTCAATTATTTTTATTTAGTTTTTTTTTATACTTGTGTTATACGACTTGTGAAGATAACGACAGTTGTTTTGTTGTAATATTTATTATGCGACTTTCAAGTAATAGAAGCTTCATAAAACAAAAACTCCATGCTTTTTATAAGACAAAACTATAAAAATATATCATTATAAGATGTCAGTAACAGTTCATACACCATTTCCTTTATTTATAGGTGAACCTATTTAAGCAAAACAAAATAAAATGGGAATGACGTATTTACCATTTGTATTTTAAGAACAGGACGAAAATACTAAAAGATAAAAAATATGGTGTGCATTTGACATTTAAGGCACCAGGTAAAACCGTCTTCAATAAACTCAATTATCATGATAAACCTCAAAAAGATTTAGAATCGGCATTGCTCTATATAACTCTAAATTTATTTTAAAAACAAAAATAAAAGAAATAAATTGAATAAAAAATATAAGCTTTACATTTTAATTTGCGTTAAAAAAATATTAACAAAAATGTGTCTCGAGTTATAGAAATCTGGGGCTGAAATCGTAACTATTGAATCGTTAAAGCTAAGAAAAATGTTTTTAGCGTTGAAAGGTATACTTAAATATTGTTTTTGTTGTCTGCCTAAATGTCAAATTCTACGCATACGGATTGTAATGTTTATTTTATCCTATTAGTCTCTTTGATGGCATGTTGTTTAGTTACTGATTTAATTTCGTTTAAAAATCAAATCTAGTGCTTAAAACCATAAAAGTGAGGCACAAACTGTGAATCTTAATATTAAAATATAAAATTTTATTTATGTAGTAGAATAATTGATTAATGTTTTATTTAAAAAAAAATACTTGTTAGTACATATTGATTAAATACATGAGGATTTATTTTAAAAAATAATATAAACAAAATGTTTAAATTTTGTCTGGTTTGTCCAAACAATTTTTAAATTTATTTATTTTATTATTTAAACCAACAAATTATTGGATGGAAATAAAGTAAACAAACCTTGTTTGGCATAAATGTATTCATGGGGGGCAAGGCGGGATAGTTCTTGTAAACACACTGCACCGGCGAAATTGATTAAACACACTGAATAACATCACTCCGGAAATATTAACTTTTTTAATGTTTATGGCATTGCATTATTAATCACATTTTTATAAATTGATGATTCTTTATTGTTAAAAATATTTTTAAAGCCACAAAACTATTTTCGTTTATTATCTGAAGTGACAGACACGTATGTCATTCTTTACTTTAGATGCTCAATTCGATTGCTGTTGATCAAGTCAGTTTACAAAACGTGATAATGAATAATACAACCTACAAAAAAAAAATAAATAACATCGAAGTACCGTACAGCACCTGATTTAATATAATTTCTTGTTAAACAAATACAGCAGCTGTCCAAATCAACCATGTTGTCCGGTGCAATCGGATCTTGGAACTGTTATATCAATAAATGTTTATATTTAAATTGATGTTGCCTATATTAACACAAAAATCAATATGTTTTAATAATTTTATTACATTTTTAAGATAATCTCCTGATTTTGATCTGGCAATTTATTTACGTTTTTGCAAAACAAAAACAAACAGGATTTCTATACCAAACACCCTGCCTACAAACTGGCGTTGCGTTAATTCTAGTCCTTGAGTTCGTTGATTTTAACACCCTCTTATGATCGTATGTAATCCCAATATTTTTAAAATTAATTCTGAAAAACAACTCTACCTCCATTCAACTGTAATAGTTTTTAAAATTGTGCCGGTTACAAAAACGCCTAAGTCAGTAAAACATAATATAAAAAAAACATTACAATCCAATACTAAGAAACATTAATATATAAAGAACAACAAAAAACTAAAAGGTTAGTAGAAAATAGGATTTAACCTTCTTGGAAAATAATTTAATACCTAGAATTGGGAAAGCATCAAAAAAAGATGTTAGAATATGTTTATAAGTTCTATATAGTAAGGAAGGTAAAAGTATTTTTTCTTTAATTTTAATCCTGAAACAAAGTTCTAGGTCTAAAAGCAGAATTAAAACATACGCTGTTATTTTGTAATTTTAATCAAGTACCTTATTATTTAACATTGGCTCTATTTTTCCAATAGGATTTATAAGTAAATAATTTTGATTAAAAAAGTTGAAACTAAAATTGTGTGTCTGTATACATCTTTAGCAGTTTTCACATAATATGTGTACATCTAGTTATTTAATTCCGCAAAGAAAGAAGCCTTGAAATTGTAGTATGCATTTATGAATAAATGTCTCTTAACTTTTTTAAATTATATGTTGTGTTAATATTGCAGTTAGTTAAACTTTAATTTCTCATAGAAGAATATATTACTTATGTTACGTCTAGAAACAGTCTAATATTTACAAGTAAAATACCGGGGTTGATGTGGGTCTAATTTTTGTATAATTATTTATGTAATCTGCATATGGATTTTTATCATATCTAAAAAAACAATCGCATTAATAATAGTTTTTCTTTTCAGATAGTATGTCAGTAGATCAAGATCTTGAAAACGTATCTTCCAACCCATCTCCAGCACATGTAGAAACTAATCACCCCCCTATCAGAAAGGTAACTGCATAGTTAAGTTTTTTAACTATTTATTCATTTACTTTATTATCTATTAAACCTACTAACATAGATATAGTATATTGTCAAACAAATCAAAACTACATATACATAAATACTTAAAAAAAGAACCAGACAATGAAGATAATTTGGAGACGACAGTAAATACATTGTAACTAATATACATACATACCTACAAACTTAATAAAAACATGTGATACACAAGGTAAAAACTAAGTAGAGCTGCTGCCAAAATGGCCATTCATGTACAGGGTCTTTGATTTATTTAGTCGCTCTGAGCCTTTCTGTTTAAATTTCCGAAAAAATGTTTTATATAAAATTGATGGATTTTTTCCATATTATCTTTTCAAAGTATCAGTGAAAAAATATCTCGATAAGAAATGGAAAAATATAGGCAACTTCATCTTTTTAAATGGAACACCCTGTATATTATGCGCTGCAACGAAAGATCTTTTTTTCTGATTTCAAATATATATACATTGATGATATTTGGGTGAACCGTTTTGAGATATTTAAGCTTAAATTATAAATAAATTGCAAAAAAATTCATATTGCTATCAAGAAAGCCATGGAAACAATCGAATTGCTATGATTTATGTTTGATAAATATGACGTCTCCATATTGTATAAAGTTGAAGTTTATCATTTTAACTTTTTTTTTTTTTTAGAACAAATTATTGCCTTGTTAATATTGATCCAGAATAAGGAGGATATGTAGAATAATAAATTATAAATTTATCAAATACAATTTTAGTTGTCCTTTAACTTGTAGTATCATATATTTTTTACTTTCAATTTATGTTGGTTATATATTTTAGTTAATATTTAATTTATCATATCTAAAAACGGTTCAATCCAAATATATAATGTTATATTTTTGAAATCATGCAAAATAGATCTTGAAAACGTATCTTCAACCCATTCCAGAATGTGAATTCCTATAAAGGTAATGAAGTTAGTTAACTAAATTTTTACATTTATTTTATTAAACTGATAACATATTTATATTGCAAACAATCAAAAACGATAACATAAAAAAAGCCGACAATAAGTATTTGACGTCAGTAAATACATTTTTATACATCATACCTCAAAAATAAAGGACTTCAGATACCAAGTAAATAATAATAATGGAGGATTCATGTACTCTGATACAGTATAGTGAGATTTCTTTACCATCAAAGCCCCAACTTCTGCTTTAAATTTGCGCCAGTTAAAAAAATCTTTAATATGCTTTGGCAATTTATAGAATGCCCAACTGCCGTTTTATTAGGCCCCTTTGTAGTTGTTTGAAGTCAATGCTGTATCCCACAGTATCGATATTTTATGTCTGTATAAAAGAGTACGAACTACCATGCCGAGATTGATTTTTTTTCTATTTAAATTAATACATATAAACAAATTTTTGCGACATACCGCGTTGAAATTGGTTAGGACTGTTAACATACCGGTTTATTTTGGCGAGAAGCGGTAACGTAGAGGAAGGTGTTATGACGTCAGTATCATGTCATTATTTTGTACCCAGTATCCACCGCTATCTCGAACAGTCGAAAGGAGCGTTCATAATGATTATGCCAAGTGTCAAATTAAAATAATGGAGGATTCACGGCTTTTCTATTGTTTTGGTTCTTGTGATGTTTTTTTGCTATGGCTTAACGATTATTTGGATTTCAGATTTTTTGATTTAATCATTTAATTCCCAAATAGACGAATTAATGCAATTATATTTAAATCATAGAGGAAAAGATTAACTTGTTATAGTTGATTTGGAAACAGCTAATGTCTTACTGAATGGAAAGTTTGGTTTATATCTTATCTTGTCGAATTATTTCTTAACTCTCCAAAGACCTTACATTTAAATTTAAACTTAAAAGTGTATTAAACGATTAGTAGGTTAGTTGACACACACGTGACATACATAAACCATTTAGTTTTTGCGAGGATAAGCGGGATAAGCACGGTTGGAATGGTGCGGGAAAGAACTGCTATCAACCAGTAGTTAATGGTATGTCGCGAAAAAATTCTGTATATTATTAATTTCAATATATACAATCACGGAACTGTTACAGTATACTAAAAGGCCTAAATATATCTCGGTATGAATGACAAGTACATTTAAATGTAATTAGACCAACAATTTTTTTTGAATTTTAGTATTTCCTGAACGCGACTTGAACCACCACAACAATTATATCTTAATTGGTATAAGAGTGAACTTATGCACATAATATCAAAAGTACAGTATGGTTCACATGTTTGGGTTTTGTGATAGTTACAAATCTTGAATTACAAGTCTTGAAATTAAAAAAAAAATGGAAAAAGTTAAATATTTAAGAAAAAAAATATAATACAAAAATGCTTTGTTTATATTAATATCGAATTATTTTTTTGTCATATTTGGGCCTACTTTTAGACTGTTTTGCAAAGTATATGGATAATGATTTTCTAATTACAATAATGTACACGCAACATCAAAATTCGCAATTTATTACCTGGAAACTAAAATTAGTATGCGTTTAAGTATTTTAATTTGGTTATTGTAATCCCAACTGAATACCTAATTGGATTTTCTCATCTTATTATTATTCAAGAAAGCATTTTATCGTAACAAGCTTTTTTTATAGATAATTCTTTGAAATTTCAAGGTTTGTTTTAATGATTTTTTTTATGTATCAAGTACAGTATAGGTAATTTTGGGGATATAAATCACCAAATAATTAATAAATACATTAATAATAAAAACTCAAACATAATGCCCAGCTTCAAAAATATTACACTACCCATATGGTTACTCGAATACTACAAAACATATTATTGGTTTTTTATCCTTTTTTAGAAAACCTACTAGAACCAAATATTTAATTTTCTCAATTTTTTAAACTTTGATTAAATATTTCTAACAGTGGCGTATACCTAGGGTGGGCCAGGGGGGGTCCAGGCCCCGTACTTTTTAAAACAAATTAAAAACTGTTGTAAAATATTTTAATTTTAAGTTATATTATTTTATTAAATTTTTAAATTTAACAGTTGTGGTTAGTTGTGATTAGTTT
Source organism: Listronotus oregonensis (assembly GCA_019359885.1). Classification (NCBI taxonomy): domain Eukaryota; kingdom Metazoa; phylum Arthropoda; class Insecta; order Coleoptera; family Curculionidae; genus Listronotus; species Listronotus oregonensis. The sequence goes on along the minus strand of JAHBCN010001753.1, from coordinate 116,482 downwards.
TTTAAGTGTCTTTCTTTAGTGATCTTGATTATCCTCTAAAAAAATCAGCCACACTTATGTTAGAAGTGAAATGAGCGTCTTTATTTATTTGTTTTGATTTGCCTTATTTTATTTCGTGTATATTATTTACTTATATAGGTGGTTGCCGAGATCATAGAAACCCATTAAATTTTAAGAGGTTAATTATTTCCCTGTACACTTCAGAAAATGAAGATAATTTGAAGAACAATCTGAAAACCCTGCCAAGTTAAAAATAAGCGTTTCTTGAATTATTCAATGAAATGTAATTGCAAAATTACCAAACTTTCGGTTCAGGTAAAACCAAACAGACACCAGCCACCAGCATAAGGCTTTGTCAAATCTGACGCACAGCCGAATACAAGGAATGTTTTTTTTCGTTTCATCAATCTCACAACCATTACATTTAAAGTAAAAGACACGTTAACATTATTTTTTTATCAAACCTTTTATTTAATGTTACAATTAAGTTTAACTAATAACAATTATCTATCATTAAAAAAATAATTTTATCATACTATAATTTAATTAAACCAATAGCAGTATCTGAAATATTTCTATATATTTGTCCATTAAGCCTATCTGGTCCATTTCAACCATAAAACGTATTGTTAGTAAATTTGAGTCCAAAGCCATTGCAATAAATAATTGTAAATGTTTAACTCAGAAGATCGAAAATAGATCCGAAAAAAGGGATAACTGAACTCTGACTATTTTACTAGGTGTGAAAAATAAAATGAAATAATATACAATAACTTTTTAAAAATAATAGAGAATTACATAAAAACATTAATTAATCAAATGTTCAAACAACCCCCCATTAACAGCTAAACAATATCCCAACCGATCATAAAATTCATTTCTAACGTTGCTACGTTGATATTGCGAATTTTATTACATTATAACTAAATAGCGTTTTGTAGCTGGTTAGGATTCTCAAATTTTACACTTTTATAAATGACACTTTTTAAGTGACCCCACAGAAAGAAGTCATTCGGTGAAAGATCAGGTGACCTGGCTGGCCAAAGTATCCGGTACGTGGACCAATAATATTGCCGTTAAAAGCATTTTCCAGGTACTCTGTAACCATACGGGCATTATGGGCAGGGCAACCATCCATTTGTTACCAGATCATTTGATCTTCCCGAACAACTTCTTCCAAGGCGGGTCCAATTTGATTTTGAAGTAAGTCCAAAGAGGTTTCTGCTGTCAGGTTATAGTCCATTAAAAAGGCTCCAATAATATGGTGTCCGATAATGCCCACGAATACATTTGTTTTTTGGGGATATTGTGTCCAAATATGAACAAAGCGATGTTCATTTTCTTGGCTCCAATACCGAAAATTCTGAACATTTGGTTCATTGTTGAGGGTGAATGTACATACATCGGTAAAACATGTTTTTCGAATTTAAACGAATAATATTTGTGTTGTTTTAAAGTGCGCAATAGCGTTGTATGATGTTTATTTACCTCTTGCCCCAGGAAACCTACGTTTTTGAATACAATATAGAAACCTAGACTCAATTTACTGCATACAAGAGCAATTTAGAGTATACATGGTGTATCAAATTGTTTTTTTACTTTGTTTTTGCCCTTTTAGTAAGATTTGTATAGAAAATTAAAAAACTAAAAAAAATACTACTCCAAAAAAGTAGAAGGGTATGCACAAGAACGCTTTGGTTTTTAATTAACTTGACCTGTGCGTTTTACAATACGATTTTCTGAAAATTCAAATTTAAGATCCAAAATACAGGATGTCTCAAAAGGTTTTTTTAAATTTCCATTTATTTTGTTTATTTTTTTTTAATTCTTTATACAAACATTACTATAAGAGCAAAAACATTTAAAAAGGTAAAAAACAATTAGAAACATTTTTGGTACATCCTGTATAATTTTAATTGCTCCTGTGTGCAGTAAATTGACCAACCATCTTTTGTTTCTATTTTTAAACAAAGTTTTTGATGTTTTTAAAGTTATATTTAAAAAAATCGTCTAAAATGTCGAGGTTATGTCGGTCAAATTACGAATATAATTGTTAGAGGGGGTATATTGTACAAAGGGGACCCAAAAATCAAGAACTGATCATTTTTACGCCAAATTTAATCGGTTACTGCAGACCTATACCGCAAAAATTTAATGAATTGGACGGAATAGGTATTTCCTTTTAGTTCACCATAAGATGATCCGCCATAATCTTGTAAATGGCCCTTTCGACTCTTAGAAGTAGAGCTTTTAAACTCATCATCCATTTATTCATATATTATACATTGACTTACCACAAAATCTTAAAAACTACTTGACTTATGCAGATGAAATTTGGCACGAAAGTGGATTATAAGTAGGAGACGTCAGCTGCTGCTACAAAAGGATTTTATTCAACTACCCCTTTTAAGGATGTAGGTGTAAAGGGGGTAGAGAGGGGCTGAAAGTTTGTCATTTTTAGACTTAGAAATATGATAATTGGTATGTAGGATTGATTGAAATTACATCTCTTGGGGAGCTAAAATAGGGATAAAAATTTGTATAGAAAAATCGTCATTTTAGAAGTTGTAAATAAGGTAATTGGGCTTCTTATTACGGGGGTTAAAACAGGGGATAAAAGTTTGTATGAGAAAATTGTATTTTCTGGACTTAAAACTATTTATATATTTTTTTTTTGGGAAATTGCTGCTGTTGGCCTGAATTTTCAAATAGGCGGTACTGGTAGTAAACAGACGATATAATATTAGATTTCTCTATGACGAAGATACCCTACGTCGAATCCCAGTGCTTGACTACGACCTGGATGTATGGACCACGTGTCAGCTGTCAAAAATAGCTTTAAAGTTAATTAAAGTATAAAAATCTAATATGACGTAAGCAGGGAGTCTACCCAAAACCAAAAAAGGTAGCAAGTAGTTCTTAAGACGTAAAACTGTGGGGACCTAAGTACTAAGTAAAATATTTATTTGGAAAATTATGCAGAAAAATTTGGATTTCCTATGTTATGCAGCAATGTAAAATATGGGTACTTGACGCAGTATTAGACTATTTTGCAATTTCTTTAAAATCTACATAATCATTTTAATGCATAATATATTTAAAGTTTTTGAACATTGTTTGACCGATGAACTTTGTATTGTTGTTTGCTGGAAGGTACTTTGTTAAAATATTGGGTCTAATTAAGAAGACTTTTTTTGATTGGAAGTTTATTGCTTCACTTCTCCCCCGAGAATCATGTTTTAATTTTGCCATTCCTTCGCTAGTCTACGATTTACCCAATAATAGATTGTTTTACCTATTTGGTTCATCTGGCATATGTTGGGAGGATTAAAAATGGTATATTTAGAAATAAGTAACAAGTTTGCCAGACTTTACCGTGTTTTTACAATATGGAAATATCATATCTAAAAAAAATCATGCAATAAATAATCTTTATACGTCTGTTGTGTAAATTAACGTCCATCAACCTATTTAGTTTTTTATTACATGCATTGTAATGTTAAATTAAGCGATATATATTTTATAGCCTATTTATTAATAATTTGCAAAAACAAGTAATTTTTTTGTGGCTTTCCCCGGGGAAAAATCGGACTTTTAAAGCAAATCCTTTATTTGCATTTGCTTCGTAAATTTAATAAAAATTTATCGTCAAACCGCAAATTTTGCAAAATTACCTTTGTGTTTCTAAAAACCATAGCCAATTGATTATTTCATTTAAAAATATTTATATATATATATATATATATATATATATATATATATATATATATATATATATATATATATATATATATATATATATATATATATATATATACAGTATTATATAATATAATATATATATATCAGGTACTGGATCAGGGTCCAAAATAAACATAAGAGTCTATATAAATATGGATCCGCAAGGCCTATGTTTCCAAACTACAGGGTGTTCACCACAGAATTATTGATATTTCCTCATAAATCACCCTGTATTCATGTATAGTGTGTATCAGCCAAATGGAATAAATTCGATAATAGATAAATGGAGGCGTGTTAAATAAAACGTTTGAACACGTTGATTGTTATTTTTAGTTTTGCATTTTTCTCAAAAAAACTTTTTATACAGGGTGTGTCATGTAACAGTGGCCAATACCAACTTTCTTAATTTAAATACAACACCCTAAATATTTTTTAATTTTTGGATTTTTTAGAACATTTTAAACATATTTCATGTTCATTGTCCTATACTTATCCTTAACTGTTCCGGAAATATTAGGCTTTTTCAGATTTATTGCTTTTGCATGCTGGCCACTTACATGAGGGTAACTCTTAGTGCTTAGAGGCAACCTTTTCGCTCAGCCGTGCAAACAAGCGTGCGAGAGGGAAATAATATGTGTATAACCTGTCTCTTTCGTTCCGGGTGCTGATTGGTGAGCGGGATGGTGTATATATACCGCCAACCAATTAACACGCAAGAAGGGGTACGTACCTCCCCGCCTACCAACCAGCACGCTGAAAGGGGTATATACCCATCCTTGCCGACGAATTAGCACGTGGAGCAGTCAATCTGATAACACGTGTTTCACCCTTGTTGGGTACACAGTCAAGGGTATCAAGGGTGTCTACGGCCTACATTCAGTGTGACCATCCCCAACAAGGGTGAAACACGTGTAATCGGATTGGCTGGTACCGGGGTTATCCATTTACTTGGAATCCTCGTAATTTTAAAACAACCAAGTAGTCATACCTACCAGGATCTTTAATTTTCTTTTCGTTTCATTAAGGAGACTCTATGCCCAAAGAAAGTCGACCTGTTTGTTATTATTTAAAACAAGGCTGAAGAAGTTTTATTTTATTTATTATATTGCAATTTGGGTAAAAATACTGCGTTGCTCTGCATTTTTTAAACCACGTTTTCACTCGTGCTGCACGTCACCTACTAGGAATTGGCAAAAGAGGTCATTCGAAATTCACATATCTGTGAACTAATCGGAACCAATTTTAAAGTGTGTTATGTAAGCAACTTCTAAGTGTTTTTGCGTAATACACCTACATGGCGCACATTAACATCTTAATCTGTCGATACTAAGATTGGTTGTTTTGGAATTACTTGACGAGATAGAGCTAGTTGCTTCTAACATTCAGCTGTATTAGATTACAGTTCTTCTTAAGGTAGCTGCTTTACAGTCAAGGGTGTGTACGGCCTACATTCGGTGTGACCATCCTCAACAAGGGTGAAACACGTGTAATGGGATTGGCTGGACCCGGGGTTATTCATTTACTTGGAGACCTCGTAATTTTAAAACAACCAAGCTTATTAGTCATACCTACCAGGATATATACGTATATGTTTTTTTTTACTTTTAGGTTAGCATAATTGATCATGTTTACGATCGAGGCCATGACAACCATGCATTTGACTCACCAGCAAGAAGCAGAAAAGTTTCCGCACAATCAGAACATGCCGAAATTGGACCCGTTAGAAAAAAAAGTACTCACCATTACCATATAAACAATGCGTTTGAGAGAGATGTGGTGCGCGGTGGTAAGCTAAAAATGTATTATAAATACAAGCAATAAATCGCTCACCGAATAGGCAAGTTTTACACAATTAAATTAAAGCCTTAGACTAAGATTTTTTAGTGAAATATTGTGTGTCAATAAAAAAAAAACAGTTTTAATTTTTTTAACTAAGAAAATGATAAATAAAATTAATAGTTTTAAATGTATTTTTACGTGGCTTAAAACAGTTTCTGATTGGTCAACGTAAAGTTTAATAAACTTTAGTGTCTATTACATTTACTATTACAGTTTATTTGCATACTAATCATATCAGTCATAGTTGCTAAACTTTTTTACGTGAATAAAATCCTGGTTTATTTAAACGAAAAAAAAATTGACCTGTTGGAAGGGGATAGGAAACTATGTTCAGTGTTAATTATGTTTTATCTTTTTTATTAGCTAAAAATGAAAAGGGACTGTTAACCCTGTAACAGTTTCCAAGGAGGTGCTATGTTATTAAGTAGAATTAGCATACCAAATTTTTGGGACTGACGTCACAGCAGTGCCTATTTGGTAGAATTTAATTTTTAGTTTCTGATTATTTTTTATAGCGAAACGGGGTATCTTTTTCCCAAACAAAGTATACGAAATATTTTTGGGAGGTTTTAAAAATATTTTAGTGCCACTTAAAAAAATGTTAAACTTGCCTATTATACAGCAAAACATCTAAAAAAAAACGAAACAAAAGTGATTTATGAATGAGTGATTAAGGAAATGGCCAACAGAAAAATCTGATATTTTTAAGGTGTTTTACACCAAATAAGATATGGTTGGTTGACACATCTAAAATAATTATTTTCGAATTATTTGGATTTTAAGCTAAAAAAAATCTACTTTGTATGTATTTTTTGGCTTGTGTTACTTTACCTGAAAATAAATTACCATAAATAGGGTCACTTTAAAAGTTATGTTTCATGTTATCATGTTACATGTTAATCATCTGCAGTAGACAGTAGGTACTTAAAACTTATCCAAAAACAGTCACAACAACAAGAGAATCACTTTTCTTATAAAAATCCTTGTATGAATAGCGTCAAATTTTGTCTTAAGTAAATATGACAGTTTTCGTGTGGTGGTGACAATGGAATTGCAGTGGGCATGAAAAAGAATATTAACGCGTCATTGGCTAGTTTAAAGTATTTAGGTTATGGAACTTCTCCAGGGTATTCTTTGTCATATTTTATGTAACTTTTTGCAAATAACACAAAAATTACATTTTTGGATTTATGTCACTTTTCTTGGGGAGTGACGAAATGTCCTGATAATATATAAGTTAAAAGTTAAACAAGTGTATACAAAAATTTAAATATATAATAACAAAAGGATAGTCAACATCTAATCTTAATTTTAAAAACTTTCCAGAAGTTTGATACAATGGCAAAAAAGTATCACTATTTATAAATTTAATCGTGGCATCAAATTTATAGTGCTATTTTTTGCTAATGTATAGTCAGGAATGCAAAATAAAAAAAATAGGTCTTTCTTTCTAAAACTTATTTAAAACTTTTCCCAGTCCTATTTTGGCCTGGCAAGTTTTTTAATAATATGTTTGTATTAATGAATATTTTTTTTTATTAATACAAACAGTTTTTTTTTATTTAACAGATCAGTAAAGAACTTGCCAAGTCAAAAAAGAACTTGGTCCAATTTTAGATCTTAGAACTTGAAGAGGCCGAGATTTCTGGATAGAAACTTGGCCCTTATTTTACAAAAGTGTTTTTGGTGAGATCTCTTCTCTTTGTTTGGGTTTAATGAATAAAAAAAATTTGTAAAGTTGAGGTAAAGTAATAACTTTTCTCTCTCTTTTATTTATAAGGGTAGACAAGTTTTGTAATCCTGAATTTAAAGTCATTTTTTTCAAGTAAAATGGGGTTTGGGGTCTGATAGGTAAAGTGTGGCAATTTTCTTTGTATACTGAATAAAATTTTGCCTGCATTTTAAATATGATATTACCTTTTCTTTTTCAGGGTGTTCTAAGTAAGAATGTGCATTAAGTGTGTTATTTAAGTTTCAAATTTTAAGTTTACACTCCCTCGGGAAGTACCTCATAATTTTGAAGAGTCAATGAGTCAGTTAGTCAGTAGTAAAAGGGGCGATTTTTAAAATCGAATATCTTAGAAACCACTTGACACAACTTTCCTTATTTTTTCACAGTTAACAATAATACTTATGTGAAGTTACACACTAGTTATCATATCTTTATGTGAAACGTTAATAAAGGTATGATAGGGGGAAAGACCCTAAAACGTTTCATGTAATTTACAAACTTTTGTTTAGGGCCGGAACTTGGCCTGGCACACTACCCTAAGCTTAGATTTCTTACAGCTGGTTGCATAATTTTTTTCATGTTGATTTTTAATTAGTAATTACAGGGATATAATTTTTTTTCCAAATTAACTAAAGTTTTATTACTTACTAAATATCAGTTTATAACTCATTAAAGAGAAATAAAATATAAACTTTAATGATAACTACATAAAAAGTAGCCTGTGGAAATTAAACTTAATCCTAATAACAGTACTGTAATAACTATTACTATTCGTATCAATATTTCTTTTTCAAAATGAAAATATATATATATATATATATATATATATATATATATATATATATATATATATATATATATATATATATATATATATATATATTATATATATATATATATATATATATATATATATATATATATATATATATATATATATACACTGTTGGACAAAAGTGGAGAAACAAAAAAATACTAAAAAAATTTTTGGCTCATTCCTATTTTGATTTAGTTTATTTTGTCTTGTTTATGGTTATATACCGAAAATAAAATGCCCCGTGGAATAAATTTGTCCGAGCAGTTAAAACAAAAAATTTTAGATTTTTACAAAAGTGGTATCAAACAAGTGGACATTGCGAAGCGTCTTCTGGTTCACGTCAGTTGTTTCAAAAACTATATCAAATTATAAAATCTCGTGGAACCCTCAAATCTCTTAAAAAGTCGGGACGTCCCAGGAAAACTGAGAAAAATTGATCAACGCATTAAATGGATTGCCCAAAAGGATCCGGGAAAATCGGCGGCCTCAATTTTAAAGGAGCTGGGAGATGTGACAATCAGCTTAAAACTGTACAGAGAAGATTAATAGATGCACTTTTTTTAGAAGATTCTAAAAACCAATGATTTGTAAAACCGAAGGGCCAGATTGGAACCAAAAAATATTTACACTGGAGCGAAAACATGGAAAAAGTGTTGTTTTCTGTCGAAAGCAAGTTTAATTTATTTGGTTCAGATGGCATGCGTTGGGTCCATCGTCCTATTGGCAAACGATATGATCCAAGTACATAGATCAACGGTGAAACATGGAGGCGGGTGGCATGGTTTGGGGTTGGTTTCAGGGTTGGTCGGACCACTGTTTGTTATTGATGGAATTATGGACCGATTTGGGTATTAAACATCCTAAAGAATCAAATGTTGCCATATGCAGAAGAAAATTTACCGGTTACTTGGGTCTTTCACAAGATAACGATCCGAAACACAAATGTAGAGTTGTGAAGGATTGGTTTCAGAGGAACAAGTCACTTAATGGATTTTCCGCACAAAGTCCAGATTTAAATATTATTGAAAACCTTTGGGAGATTGGGTCGCGAAGTTAGGAAACATCAAATACACAAAGGAAGATTTAATGGATTTTGAATGGCTTGGAAAAAAATTTCACCAGATTTTATAAATAAGTTTTTGAGTCAATACCAAACAGACTTCAGGAAGTGTTTTTCCAACAAAATTTTGGCTA